>ML374827.1:90317-150747 GCA_005239525.1 Nicotiana knightiana
GGGGGGGGGGGGGGAAGGTTTCTGCACGCACTTCTTCGAATCCAAACCTTTCAAAATCGGTGGTGCCCCCGGAATTTTATCAACTCGGGAGTTGTAAGTTTCTACCTTTTTATCATTTGCCTCGATCTTCTTTTCCCCTGATTCAATTCTCTTTGTGAGATCCTCGAGCATTTTCATAATGGTGGGGTCAGTCCCCGATTCATTGGCATTTGACCTCTCTGGTATTTGTTCGGCCTTGTGAACAAGTTCCAGTGAGGGCTCGAGTTCTGCTATACTCGGAGCCCGGTTCTAGTTTTGAAGTTACGCTATGGAAGCCTGTTAGCTTGCAGCGTTTCAAATATCAATAAAATATCTGCCGTCTTTTCCGCCCTGTGCATCTTGACTAGCTGGTCGAACGTCCCTATGGGCGCTGTATTCGGGGTCGATGCCCAAATTAGCATTTAGGGCGATGTAGACCAAGTGTCTTATTTTAGGGAGCTCTAATCTTCTCTGTGAAGAACAAGGATAAGTCAATGCATATTTATATTTGTTACATATAGTTAAACAAGATCACCATAAAGAACAAGTATCCTTTATCAAGTATTGATTACTTGTTTGATATATTATAGAGTGCTTTATTTTTTGAGATTAACTTGATGTCTGGGTACCATTAATTGAAGATAAGAGCATCAGATATTTCTAAGACAGCATTAAGATGTAACGACCTGACCGGTCGTTTTGTGTTCTAGGACCCGTTCCCCTAAATGAGACTTCATGTGGTTGCTTTTACAGATTTATGACTTGCGGGGACGGGTGGTTCGAAGTTTGGAGGAGTTTGGAGTGGTGTAGGAACACTTAGTTCCTTAAGGTTGGCCTTAAAGGCCAAGCTTGACTTAGGTCAACATTTTTTGTAAACTACCTCGAAATCAAGATTCGAAGGTTCTAGTAGGTTCGTATGATGATTTCGGACTTGGGCATGTGTTCGGAACGGGTTTTGGATGATCCGGAAGAGTTTTAGCGCCAAATAGTGAAATAAGAATTTCCTTAAGTTTAAAATTGAGGTTTGGAATGTGTTTTGTGTTATCGAGGTCCAAACAGAATTCTGAGACCGGGAATAGTTCCGTTATGTCATTTATGACTTGCTCGCAAAATTTGGTGTCATTCCGAGTAGTATAGGTACGTTTCGGCGTGTTGAAAGTGAATTCAACAACTTAAAGTTCTTAAGTTTGATCCAATAGGTTTTGGGGTATGCTTTTTAGATTTAGCGTTGTTTCGGACGTTCCAAAGTCTCGAGCGAGTCCGTATTATGATTTAGAACTTGTATGTATATTTGGACAGGGTCTCGGGTGGGCCCGGATGCCATTCAGGCATCGCGCGAGGCAAAAAAACCGGCCTTAAAAGACTACTGGTGCACCAGATCTTGTGTGACCGCACCTGCAAGGGTATAGCTGCATGTGCAAGACCGCTTCTGCTGTCCCAGCCTCGCAGGTGAGACTCCAGGGGATGTTGCTCAGTTCTGCATGTGCAGATCATTTTCCCGAGAAGCGGAGCCGTAGGTGTGGTTTCAGCTCCTCAGATGCGACCGCTGACCCCCCCCCCCCCTTCTTTTCCGCAGATGCGAGACCACAGGTGCGGTCGTCGAGCCGCAAGTGCGAAAACCCTATAGGCAGTGAGGTCGTCTTAAATGCAAGACTTAGCCATTTTTGAACCACTTTTCATCATTTTGGATGATTTGAAGAGTTGGTGAAGGAGGGATTCGACCTAGAAATTGTAAGGTAAGTAATTCCTACCATGAAGTGAGTTTAATACTTGAATTCTTGGGTAGATTAACACCTTAAATTAGTAGAAATCATGGGTTTAGAGCGAAACCTAGGGTTTTGATAAAAATAAGAATTTTTCAAGAAATTTGTTACGAAATCATACAAAAACCATATAATATTGATCCTTAGGCTATGGGTAAGTATTTACTCCGAAAATTTTCGAAATCCGAGCATGTGGGCCTGGGGTATATTTTAGGATTTTCCAATTGGGGTTGAAATGACCATTTAAGTAGGAGAATTATGGAATTTTGAGCATAGATTGACTTGGTAATGTGATGTTTGGCTAGCTTCGAGTTCTTGGGTGACGAATTTGGAGTTTCGGCGCATTCTTGACCCGGAAAGTAGGCTTGACACGAGGTAAGTCTCCTTTCTAACCTTGTAAGAGGGAATTGTCTCCATAGATGAATATAAATAATTGCATGTCTTTATTTGTGAGGGCTACGCACGCACGAAGTAACCAGAGTCCGTGCGTAGCTACTACTATGTTATGTCGAGGAGTTTAGGATTCACAAGCATGTAGTATATGTCGTATCTATAATCTTAAATGTTAATCTAGGTTGCCTAATATCCTTGAATTATTAAGTGAACATTTAGGAGGTTACATTCTGGAATTTATATTATTGAATCCTTCTTTATGAGTATATTCTCTACTGAATTCCTGATTTCCTGTAAATTATGTGTATGTATACGGGTACCTGCGTCGCATGTATGATTCACGAGTGGGGTAGCCCTATTATTATGTCAATCGTGGCGCATGTTCGATTCGTGAGTGGTGTAATAGATGCATATATGGTTCGAGCCATTTGACTCTTCGGCATTGCACATTTATTTTCTCGTAGTGTCAGTTGTACATTCACGGCATGTTATGTGTTTGTTAAATGTTGGGTGTTCTATGATTATGTATTTGTTAAATACCATGAAAAAGTAAAACTAGGTAATTTGTATGCTAGAGAACTTGACACGTAAAGGTATTTATAAAGGATATTTGATGTTCATGTCTTCATAATTATTCATGATTGCCATCCCTGATTAGCCTTACATTTAAAACATATTATTTTGACCCTAGTAAGTGTCACGTCGACCTTTCATCACTACTTCTTCGAGATTAGACTGGATACTTACTTGGTACATATTGTTTATGTAATCATGCTACGCTCTGTACTTAATTCTACAGGTTCTGAGGTGGGTGCATCTGGGTATCAGTCTGGACTTCGTCCCTGATATATACCTGGTCTAGACTCCACGGTGAGCTACTCCTCTTGACGACCCTCAGCAGCACTATAGAGCCTTTTTTTGTTATTTCTGCCTATTCCTTTTCAGGCAGTAGGGCAGTCTATTACTTCTTTTGTTTTTACTCTACTAGTATGCATGTAGACTTGTGATAGTAGTTCATGGCACACCCATTAGTAGACATTATTTTGGGATGTAAATATTAAATTATGACTTTTATGACTATTTCTGCTTAAGATTGTCTAAGTTATCGTTTTTGCCCGATGTCTAAAATCTAAACCAAGTAAGTGTTGGAAATGTTTTGGTAAATTAAAAGAAACTCAGCAGTAGATTGATGTTGGCTTGACTGACTACGGTTTTGGGCTCCATCGCAACCTGAGTTAGGATTCGGGTCGTGACATAAGAACTAGTCATAGGCCTCTTCGAGTTCATCCATAATCGTGCAACCATCATAAGTGAATTCAGCTTCATTGCCTCTATCACAAAGTTATGCGATATTAAACTGATTAAGTGACGACCCAAAGGGGTCATCACCTATGTTATTACCCATCTCGTACTTCCGAGGCCTTGAAAACCTCATTTGTATTTGCCTCGATTTGTATGCCCAGTCCGGGCGTGTAGCCGGACAGCTTAAATATGAAATTTTGTGAAAACTGTTAAGATTGATATTAAAATGAATAAATTTGACTTCGCTCAATATTTTGAGTAAACAGACCCGGACCCATGATTTGACGGTCCTGGAGGGTCTGTAGGAAAATATAGGACTTGAGCAAGTGCCCGGAATCGAATTCCGAGGTCCCAAGCCCAAAAAATGAATTTTTGAGTAAAATTGTTTTTTGAAAATATCTAAGGGAATTGAAAAATGAAATATAATTCGAAAGTAATGGTATCGGGCCCGTATTTTGGTTCCGACACCCGGTACAGGTCTTATACATTGTTTAAGCACTTACTGTGAAGTTTGGTTGAAATCGGATATCGTTTGATGTGTTTCGGACTAAAAATGGAAAACTTGATGTTTTACGAAATTTGATAGGATTCATGGATTTTGAGGCCTAATTCGATGTGTATGATGTTGTTTTGGTGATTTGATCGCATGGGCAAGTTCGTAGGAGTTTGTGTGAGTAATCTGTGAAATTTAGTACCGTTCCGAGATGTATAGGTCAGTTCGGCACGTCGTTAGCAAAGTTAGAAAACTTAAAATCCCTAAGTTTGGTTCTTGAGGTTTGGGGGTGTGATTTAGACTTTTAGCGTCGTTTTGAGTGTTCCAAGGGCTCGAGCGAGTGCGTATTATGATTTGGGACTCGTTGGTATATTTGGATTAGGGCTCAGGTGGGCACAGGTGCCTTCAAGGCACCTAACGGGGCTAAAAACCAGCAAACTCAATTGTTGGTGCACCTGCTCTGGTGTGACCGCAGATGCGGTTGCCCAACATTGCAGGTGCGAGACAGCAAGAGCGGTCTCAGGCATTGCAGGTTCGACCACCAGTGGCCTGGCCAGCCTTCGCAAGTGCGGAGCATTTTTGGCACGAGACCACAGGTGCGGTCTCCCCTTCGCATGTGTCATCCCAGACTCCCCAGCCCAATTCCGCAGGCGTGAGGTTCTCCTTGGAAGCGCGAGACTGAAGGTACGGTCACAGCCATCGCAAGTGCGATCACTATTAAGGCAGTGAGTTTAAGTACGGGTTTTAAACCCATTTCTCTCATTTTTCATCTTCTTCCTTAGGCGAATTCCACCATTTTTAAGAACTTTCGACCAGGTCTTGTGAGGTAAGTAAATTCCACCCAAAAATTTGTTTCCTGCATGTATCTTAGCCTAATTAACTACACAAATTAGTGCAAAAATTCAAGAAAATGGTAGTAACCTAGAACTTTTGATCACCTTAGAATTTTCGGTGAATTGGCCATGAAACCAAGTAAAAATCGTATATTTATGATCCTTAGGCTTTGGGTGAGTGTTTCCTTCGAGAGTTTCAAGAATCCGAGCGAGCGGGCCCGGGAGTCGAATTTTGATAAACTTGAAAGAATGTTAGGAAATGGATAATTAGGCCATGTAATTGAATCTTTGAATCCTTATTGATATACTTGAGTTGATTATTCCAAGATAATACTATTCCGGAGTTGAATTCTAAAGGAAAGGCGGTGTTAGAGGGTTGATTGCTCTACTTTGGACCCGAGGAAAGTGTTCGGTCTAACCTTAGCTTGAGGGAATAGGACTTGAGTATAATTTTCTACTTGTTAATTTTCAAATACGATGTATAGGCATGGTGACGAGTATCTATACATTGTTGTCTAGTATGACCGTGAATCCTTATATTGTGAATATTCTGATTTTGTGGTAATTTCCATGCTTAAGCGATGATTTCTATATGTTGTGAAGAATATGTGAAGGGAATTGTATTCTGTAAACTCTGTTGGAGCATTGGCTCAAATTGTGAAATGAATAATGAAGTAAATATGAGATATTACGTCTTAGGAGCATTGTCTCAAATTGTGAAATGAATAATGAAGTAAATATGAGATATTACGTCTTAGGAGCATTGGCTCGAATTGTGAAATGAATAATGAAGAAAATATGAGATATTACATCCTATGGAGAATTGGCTAAAGTGATAGAGTAAATCATGGAAATGAAAGTGAAAGAAAGAGAAAGAGTAATTGAAATATACCCTTGACAGGATTTAATTGTGCAGTTGATGTTCCCTTGCCGAGATTTAATTGTTTAATTGATGTTACCCTTGCCGTGATTTAATTGTTTAATTATTTTTCCCTTGTCGGGATTTCCTATATCTATTGTGTTTACTCCCTTTCCTTGTTTGTGATTGTTGTTTGGGTGAGGAAGAGTGTTAAAGCACGAATAGTGATGTCGTGCACTTATTTTGGTGAGAATGAGAGTAAAGCACGAAGGGTGATGTCGTGCACTTGTCTTGGTGAGAGTGAGAGTAAAGCACAAAGGGTGATGCCATGAATTGTTTGATATTGTCTCCCTTCTGGAACTGTTGAGATTTCTGTTATTGTTCTCTTGCCGGGATTTCTATTCCTATTTCTATTCTGTTTACTCCCTTCCCCTTGTTTGTGATTGTTGTTTGGGTGAGGAAGAGTGCTAAAGAACGAAGGGTGATGCCGTGCATTGTTTGTTATTGTGAAGAAAGAGTGTAAAGCACGAAGGGTGATGTCGTGCCGTACGATGTACCATTCCGTACCATACTCATTGATTATACCGTGAGGAAAGAGAGTAAAAGAACGAAGGGTGATGTCGTGCCATGATTTACATTGATTACATTATACATTGCATAGTGAGGACGAGAGTAAAAGCACGAAGGGTGATGCCGTGCAAGTTTGTGATTTCTTGTCCTTGTTGATATGCTGGCTTTGTTGTTTTTTTTCCTTATTGAGATTTCTTATATGAAACTGTTATCTCCCCACAGCATGTTCCCCTTCCCTTGTTAATTGTTTTCTCCCTATGTTTCTTATCCGTTGTATACATGTATATATTTATTTGAACTGCACAAGTTTATGTGGTAGTCTGGTACTAGCCTCGTCACTACTTCGCCGAGGTTAGGCTAGGAACTTACTCAGTATATGGGGTCGGTTGTACTGATGATACACTTGAACTTCTTTATGTTGTGCAGACTACGCAGCCGGACCCGGAGGACATCATTAGTGGGAGTGTCTTCCAGCTAATTATAGAGGCTTCGAGGTATACCCGCTAGCGTTCGTGGGCCTTGGCGTCTCTTCAATCACGTTGTCTTCGATTCTGTCTTGTTTTTTTCCTTTAGTTTCAGAGGCAGACATGTATTTCCTTTCAGACTTGTATTTAGCACTCTTAGACAGTTCGTGAGTTAGTGACACCAGGTTTTGGGAAATTTTGCATCGATGTATTGTGGTTGTCTTTACTTAGCTTAAAATCGTATTTATTTCCGTTGTTTGATTTGTGAACTGATTTAGTTTATTCTGTTAGAATGAGGTTATGATGCTAGTTTATCTATACACGTTGGCTTGTCTAGCGGGTGCAATGTTAGACGCCATCACGACCCAATGGTGGGATTTTCAGGCGTGATAAGTTGGTATCAGAGCACTAGGTTACTTAGGTCTCACAACTCACGGAAAACTTGGTAGAGTCTGAGGGATCAGTACGGAGCCATCTGTACATATCCCCAGAGGCTGCAAAGTTAGGATGACTCCATATTTCTTTTCTTCTCTGTCATGCGCTATGATTCTGAGTACTGATTGAGTTTCTATTCTATTCTCTCGCGGATGGCGAGAATGCGTGCTTCCCTTGGTTCCGATCAGCAGCCTGACACTCCTGCTACAGCTCTTACTCGGGGTCGAGGTCGAGGACGAGGCCGTGCTAGAGGCCGAGGCCGGGGCCGGGCTCAGCCTAGAGCAGCAACCCCAGTGGAGGACCCTCAGGTCGAGTCTGATGAGGAGGTCCCAGTTCTGGGAGTCCTAGTTGGACCAGCTCAGGTCCCGGGGAGTTCATAGCTACCCTAGTGCTTCAGGACGCCCTTGTCCGTCTAGTCGGACTCATGGAGAGTGTAGCACAGGCAGGTCTTCTTCCTACAGCACCAGCCGTTTCTCAGGCTGGGGGAGGTGCCCAGACTCATGTCGCTTGCGTGCCATAGCAGCTAGTTCCACAGTTACAGACTCCGGCATCTCAACCAGCCGGAGTAGCTCAGCCGGGTAGTGCAGCACCGGTAGCAGAGGGAGCACCTATGTCAGCAGATGCTCTGTGGAGACTGGACAGGTTCACCGAGTTATTTACTGCTACTTTCACTAGTTCACCATCAGAGGACCCCCAGGATTATTTGGATAGCTGCCATGTGGTTCTCTGGAATATGGGCATAGTGGAGTCCAATGGGGTTGACTTTGCTACTTTTCGGTTATCTGGCACAGCCAAGAGTTGGTGGAGAGATTATTGCCTAGCCAGACCAGCTGTATCTACACCTTTGACTTGGACTCAGTTCTCAGAGGTATTTTTGGGGAAGTTCCTTCCCATTACTCAAAGAGAGGGCCTTCGGAGGCAGTTTGAGCGTCTCCAGCAGGGATCCATGTCAGTCACTCAATACGAGACCAGGTTCATCACTCTATCCCGACATGCTCTTATGATACTTCCCACTGATTTGGAGAGGTTTCGGAGGTTTATCGAGGGATTTTCCCGTCCTATCAGACTTCAGATGGCTAGAGAGTAAGGTACATACATATCGCCTAGTTGAAGGTGCATAAGTGGACCATATTTTTTGGCTAAATCTCTAAGGATATGATGTGGAAGTCCACCTAGCAAATGAAGCATGCTTCCAAGAATAGGTAATTTCCATGGACCTGGAGGAAATCTTTTGGTTTGGCTACTGGAATTCTTCTATTTCTTATATAAAAAGAGGAAAGACACAGAAAGGAAAAGGGAAGAGAAGTTGAAGAACTGCATTTTGGGAGGGAAAGAGGGATTTGTTTGCTTGATAATTCTGCAAACTTTTGTTGCAAATATATGCTCTTTTATAGGCATTTCGTTTAGGCAAGAAACGGGATTTGTCTAAACGATATGAGATAAATTCATAACTGTCTCAATAACAGGCTCTCGGCCTTACTCAGTCATTACTCTTCAGTCTCACTCACATGGATCACAATTTCTTCCATCAGCTCGAAACAATGATAAGTATGCATGTAATTAACAATATTGAGACTGGGATATGAAATAATATGCTATATCAAGACTAAGTACATCACATCAAATAATCACAGTATGAAGAAGCAATATACGACCACTCGGGTCTCAGCATTTCCGGTGTGAACCCTAGCATTTATACTTAACATGATTGCTAACATGTTCACAATTACCACATTATTAGATTAACAAATATCATCATGGAATAATCACTAAGCGGTGCCATGGGATAAGCCAGGCCACAAATACTCGGTACACGCCCTCACGCCCGTCACTTGGCATGTGCGTTACCTCAACAATAGTCATAAATCATTTAGCTCGGGGTTTCGAATCCTCAGAACCAAGTTTGAAAATGTTACTTACCTCAAAACCGGCTAAAACTATTCCGTAGTGCCTTTGCCTCTAAATCCGGCCTCTGACTGCTCCAAATCTACCAAGTTCAGATTTTTATCATCAAATTATGCTTAAGGTGTGAATCCCAATCGAAAAACATCAATTTAGCTCAAAACTCCGAATTTAGTCAAAACCCGACTCCTGGGCCCACGTCCCGAAAATCAGAAATTTTTACAGAAAACTATTCTTCATCCTTCCACGATTCCGTACATATAAAGAACACTAAAATCGGAGTTCGTTTGACCCCTCAAATCGATCCCTAAAGGTCCCTTAATCTCAAGCCCTAAAACCCAATTTTTCTACTGTTTTTCCATGAATTTACACCATAATCCCGACCTTTGATCACATATAAAAGAGTTTAGAGTCCAAAAATCTTACCTTGGTGAAGAACTATCGAATTTCCTCTTCAAAACCCTTCGAAAGCTTCAAACCCGGATGAAATAATGAGAAAGGTGGCTAAAATTCGCAAAGGTTGGTTTTTATACCTTCTGTCCAGTGATTCTCGCACCTACGATCACTTACTCGCACTTGCGGCTTCGCAGGTGCGATGCCCCTTCTGCACCTACGATTGCCCCTTGGTCTCACAATTTCCGCACCTGCGATACACATTCCACACCTGCGACATCACAGGTGCGACAAACCCCTCGCACCTGCGGACCATTCCCTACACATGCAAAACTCGCACCTGCGACCTTTCTCCCCACCCCTGGGTAGCCGCACCTGCGACTCCCCTTCCACAAGTGTGAAAACACCAGCAACTAGCACAGCAGATTTCCAAAAGTCACTCCAACTTCCCGTAAACCATCTGAAATCAATCTCGAGCCCATCGGGACCCCAACCAAACATACCAACACACCCCATAGCATTATTCCAACGCAGTCGATCCCTCGAAACACAAAAAACAACACGAGAACAACAAATTTTCATCAAATTCAAGCGTGAGAACTTTGAAATTTCTAAAATCCACCAATGATGCCGAAGCCATCCAAAACCACTCCGATTAATCTGAAATTTTGCAGACACATTCAAAATGGCATTACGAAACTGTTTCAACTGTCGAAATTCCATTTTGACCCCGATAGCCTATTTTCCACTGCCAACCAGAAATCGACAAAAACTAACTTTCGTCAATTCAAGCCTAATTCTACACCGGACCTCATAAAATTATTTCGGACACACTCCTAAGTGCTAATTCACCTAATGAAGCTATTCGAGTTATAGAATCCGCATTCCAAGATTGTTTACCAATAAGTCAACTCTCAGTTGACTTTTCCCATTATAAGGCTATTTTACGGACTAAGTGGCTAAATTCTCACTACAACCATTCTGATTTCAAGCCTACCAACTCTAACGCATCAATAACAATATAACCAACCCATGACCAGTCAAGAATAATAATAATGTAGGTTTTTACGTAACGACGGACCGGGTTGTTCCAAAAGCCATCGACCGTCGAATAACCTTACCATGCACACACCCGGGTCTGCAGACCCCCAATAGGTACCACACTCAACCGACACACACGGTCCGTAACAGTAACAAGACCCATAAGGGGCGAGCACATAACCGATGTAACAACTGATTCACGGGCGTGTCTATAGAATGGGCTAACTCATGATGAACATGCGAGTATGAAAAATCGGAATCAATTAAAAACTTAAGCTTGTCATGACAGACTGAAACAATAGCTGGGATTACGGCATCAGAAGCCACCTCATCCGATATGGCTAGGAATGCATAAAATCAGGCCTAATCACCACCAGATCGACCTCCCCCTCTTGGGCGACCCCTAGGTGCCTGACCCCCACCTCTAGCTGCCTGGGCGGGCGGTGCAGCTACTGATTCTGAAATCGTAGACGGACTCCTCTACTGATAAGTACCTCTCACAAGACGAGGGCAAAACCTCTTAATATGGACCACATCTACACACTCAAAGCAACCTCTCTCATGGAATGGAACTGTGGACTGAAAGGAACCCCTAGCACCGGGATAACCGCTGGAAGAATCAAACATAGATGAATTCTGAACCAATGGTGCCCAAAATGAACTCTAAGCTGGAAAGGCACTAAAAGATGTTGCGCCTGATGTGAACTATGAGGATCGTGATCAACCGATCCACCAAGATAACCTGAGCGACTTGGTTGAGCCTGCCTGAATGGACGGCCTCCGCCGGGCTGAGGCTGCCCTCTTGAAAACCCCACCAAAACTCCTAGATCCTCGAGACCTCTTGGCCTCCCTCTCAGTCCTCTCTTGGCGGCGTACTGACTCAATCTATCTGGAAATGTCAACCACCTCCTCAAAAGAAGCGCCAGATACCCTCTCCTTAGTCAGAAAACCCAAAGCTGATAAGTAAGACCATCAACGAACCTCCTAATTCTCTCCCTATCTGTGGAAACTAGCCAGATAGCATGACGGTCCAACTCGGAGAACCTAATCTCATACTGCATCACGATCATGTCGTCCTAGCGCAACTGCTCGAACTCCGTGCGCAGCTCCTCCCTACGAGACTGTGGAATATACTTCTCTAGGAATAGAATGGAGAACTCACGCCAGGTAAGGGGTGCTGCATCATCAGTTCTACGCCTCTCATAGGCCTTTCACCAAGCAAGTGCAGCTCCTGAAAACTGGAATGTAGTAAATGGGACCCCACTAGCCTCCAGTATCCCTGTTGTGCAAAGGATCCTCTGACACTTGTCCAAAAAGCCCTGGGCGTCCTCGCCCTCAGTACCAATAAAAATTGGAGGCTGGAGTCTGCTGAACCTCTCTAACCTACGCTGCTCATCATCAGATAAAGCTGGGACAACATAATCCTGGGCTGGGGCAACCGACTGAACTAGGATTGTCCCAAGTGTCTAAAGCCCCTAGTTAACTTGCTCAGGTGTCCTGACAGCTGGAGTCTGAAGGCCTCCCCCCGGCCTGAGAAGTAGCAGCAGTAGACACGGCTATGGCATGTACCAGGCTGGTGCACACCGTCAAAATCTGGGCTAGGGTCTCCTGAAGACCCGAAATCACAATGGGCATTGTTGGTGCCTAAGTCTGCCCCGCTAAAATCTCAGCTGCAGGGACCTGCTCCTGGACAATAGGAGGGTCCACAGGTACTGCCCCGGCTGCTAAGCGGGCTGCACCCCTCCCTCTGCCACGGCCTCGACCTCGGGCTGGTCCTGCTGTGATTTGGTCACCACTACCATTAGCACAAGTCCTCACCATCTATGAGAGAATGAAAACAACAGAAGTTTAGTTTCAGAATTCAACAGAGTCGCACGACAGAATTCAAAGAATGTGAGATTTTTCCTAAAAGGTTCTGCAGCCTCTCGAAGATAAGTATAGACGTCTCCGTACCGATCCGCAAGACTCTACTAACCCTGCTCATGACTGGTGATACCCATTTAACCTAGCGCTCTGATATCATCTTGTCACGACTTAATTTCGGAGTCGTAATGGCGCCTGTCGTGGAACCAGGCAAGCCTCCCTATTTAACTAAGCTAAATTCAATTCCCAGTAAAAATGTGATTTTTAAACGAATTTATTAATAAAACTAAGAATCTGAAATTTAAAGAAACATTTAAAACTAAATTTAAATCTCAAATCCCCGGATCTGGTGTCACTCAGTCATGAGCTACTATAACATAAAGTAAAGAAAAGGGGAAAGGACAACATTGTCTCAAAATAACACCAACTCAGAATTAACGAACCCAAACTATGGGCTGAGAAGTAGTGACGAGCAAAACCTCAATTATGTTACAATAAATAATGTATAGAATTCATATATGCTAACAATTTTTTAGGATGAGTAAATATGCCAAGTATTCCAGTATACTCTACATGCCATCATAAAATATATGAATGAAACCAGTATGGATAAGCACATAATGCTCACAGCTCTCCCACAGAAGTCTAACCAGTACTATATACATGGCTCTCAGGCCCAGGGAAGTTCCATCCCGGAATATGCATAAACATCGGTGACCGTAGTCATCCTGTACTGAGGAAAAAGTCCAATCCAGCCCCCACAGAGAAGATCCATCTCCGGAATATAACACTCGGACAATTTCCATAACCAGGGAAGATCCATCCCTCTCATAAACAAAGCTTCGGACAAGATCCATGCCCAGGGAAGATCCATCTCTCATCACTTCGAACAAGATTCATGCCCATGGAAGATCCATCCCTCCATATCTACGCTCACTGGGGTGTAAAGACTCCTGAGGGGCCCTAGTTGTCACGCCCCGAAATCCCACCATCGGGCTGTGATGGCATATAACGTTGAACCCGCTAGATAAGCCAACGTATATAAATAAACTAGCATATTAACACCAATTTAATAGGATAAACTAAACGGTTCACTATTTAACAGCGGAAATAAATGTGGTTTCAAGCTAAATAAAGACCAAATAATACAATGCGTAAATTTCCCAAAACCTGGAGTCACGAACTGTCTATAATAGTGCTAAATACAATTCTGAAAGGAAATACATGTTTTCCTCTGAAACTAGGGGAAAAATAAGACAGAATCAAAGAAAAAGGGATGGAAGAGACGCCAAGGCCCACGAACGCCAGCGGGTATACCTTGAAGCCTCTATGATAAGCTGGAAGACACTGCCACTAATGATGTCCTCCGGGTCCGGCTACGTAATCTGCAAAACATAAAGAAATACAGGTGTAACATCAGTACAACCGACCCCATGTACTGAGTAAGTGTCGATCCTAACCTCGGCGAAGTAGTGACGAGGCTAAGACACGACAACAAAATGTACCTATGCAATTCAATAATATAGCAGAAACTAAACAAGAATACAATTATGGGGAGAACATGTTGGGGTAAGAGATAGAAAATACTGAAATGACATAAACGAAAACAACAGTTTGAAATATCAGAAAATCATAACGGGAGATGACAACATAGATTAAACAGTGAAAGATGCGGCATGGCATGTCCCTTCGGGCATAAAAACAATATAAAACATGGCACGTAATGTCCCCTCGTGCATAGTCAATATAAACACGGCACGGAATGTTCCCTCATGCATAATAACAATATGAACATGGCACGGAATGTCCCCTCGTGAAAAATAATAATATAAACATGGCACAGAATGTCCCCTCGTGCATAATAACAATATGAACATGGCACGGAATGTCCCCTCATGCAAAATAATAATATAAACATGGTACGGAATGTCCTCTCGTGCAAAATAATAATATAAACATGGCACGGAATGTCCCCTCGTGCAAAATAATAATATAAGCATGGCACAGAATGTCCCCTCGTTCTTTAACACTCTTTCTTACCCAAACAACAATCACACACAAGGGCAAGGAAATAAGCAGAGTAAAAATAGAAATCCCGGCAAGGGAACATCAATTTAACAATTAAATCCCGGCAAGGGAACACCAATTAAACAATCAAATCCCGGCAAGGGAACTATACAATGATGACCCGGCAAGGGTATATTCTCTTTCTCTTTCTTCCACTTTCATTTCCATGATCTATTCTATTACTTGAGCAAATGCTCCAAAGGATGTAATTATCTCATATACCTTTATTATTCATTTCACAAGTTGAGCCAATTCGCCAAAGATGTAATTCTTTCAAATATTTTCAGTATTCATTTCACAATTTGAGCCAATGCTCCAAATATAGTTAAAGATTACAATTCCATTCGCATGGCTTTTACAATGTATAGAAATCCTCAATTAGGCATAGAAATTACAACAAAATCAGAATATTCACAATATAGGGAGTCACGGTCATGCTAGACACCAATGTATAGATACTCGTCACCATGCCTATACATCGTATTTGACAATTAAAAAATAGCAAATAATACTCAACTCCTATTCCCCCAAGCTAAGGTTAGACCAAACACTTACCTCGGGTCCGAGTATCGCAATCAACCCTCTAAATCCGCCTTTTCTTTAGAATTCAACTCTGAAATGGTATTATCTAGGCATAATCAACTCAACTATATCAATAAGGAGTCAGGGATTCAATTACATGGCCTAATTATCAATTTCCTCGCATTCTTTCAAATTTATCAAAATTCGACCCTGGGCCCACTCGCTCGGATGCTTGAAATTCTCGAAGGGAATACTCACCCAAAGCCTAAGGATCATTAATATACGATTTTTACTTGATTTCATGGCCAATTCACAGAAAATTCTAAGGTGATCACAAGTTCTAGGTTACTACCCATTTTCTTGAATTTTTTCACTAGTTTATGTGGTTAATTAAGCTAAGATGCATGCACGAAACTAATTTACGGGTGGAATATTCTTACCTTGCAAGACCTGGTCGAAAGCTCTTAAAAATGGTGGAAATCGCCTAAGGAAGAAGGTGAGAAATGAGGAAAATGGGTTTAAAACCCGTACTTAAACTCATTGCCTGAACAGTGATCGCACCTGCGGCTCTGGGGACCGCACCTGCGGAGTTGCGCTAGGGGAGTCTGGGATCGCACCTGCGAAGTGGAGACCACACCTGCAGACTCGCATCTGCGATGAAATGCTCCGCACCTGCGATGGATTGCCAGGCCACTGGTGATTGCACCTGCGATGCCTGGGACCGCACTTGCGGTCTCGCACCTGCGATGCCTGGGACCGCACCTGCGGTCTCGCACCTGCGATGCTGGGAAACCGCACCTGCGGTCACACCAGAGCAGGTGCACCAGCAGCTGTGTTTGCTGGTTTTTAGCCCCGTTAGGTGCCCGGAAGGCACCTGGGCCCACCCGAGCCCTAATCCAAATATACCAATGAGTCCCAAATCATAATACGGACTCGCTCGAGCCTTCGGAACACTCAAAACAATGCTAAAACTCGAAATCACACCCCCAAACCTCAAGAACCAAACTTAGGAATTTTAAGTTTTCTAACTTCGCTAAAAACGTGATGAACTGAACCTATACATCTCAGAATGATACCAAATTTCACAGTTAACTCACACAACATCCTACAAACTTGCTCGTGTGATCAGATCGCCAAAACATCATACACATCGAATTAGGCCTCAAAATCCATGAATCCTATCAAATTTCATAAAACATCAAATTTTCCAGTTTTAAGTCCGAAACACATCAAACGAAGTCCAATTCGACCAAACTTCACAGAAATATCTTAAACCATATATAAGACATGTACCAGGCACCGGAACCAAAATACGGACCCAATACCATTACTTTCTAATCAGATTTCATTTTCAATTTTCTTAAATACTTTCAGAAAACAATTTTACTCAAAAATTCATTTCTCGGGCTTGGGACCTCGAAATTCGATTCCGGGCGTACGCCCAAGTCCCATATTTTCCTACGGACCCTCCGGGAGCGTTAAATCACGGGTCCGGGCCTGTTTACCCAAAATGTTGACCGAAGTCAAATTTATTCATTTTAATATCAAATCTTAGCATTTTTCACCGAATCTCATATTTAAGCTGTCCGGCTACGCGCTCGGACTGTGCACGCAAATCGAGGCAACTACAAATGAGGTTTTCAAGGCCTCAGAAGTACGGAATAGGTAATAAAATAGGTGATAACCCCTTTGGTTTGTCACATTATCCACCTCTAAAACAATCGTTCATCCTCGAACGGACAGAAGAAAGAAGTACCTAAGTCGGGAAATAAATGAGGTAACGGCTCCGCATATCGGACTCGGACTCTCAGGTCGATGCCTCAGGAGGCTGACCTCTCCACTAAACACGAACAGAAGGGAAACTCTTGGATCTCAACTGGACAGTGCTGAAATCTAACACGTGGGCTGGATTGCCCTGATACCTCCAAAGCATGGACACATGAAAAACTGGATGTACGGCTGATAAGCTAAGTGGAAATGCAAGTCTATAAGCCACCTCTCCCACTCGATCAGGAATCTCAAATGGACCACCGAATTAGGGCTAAGCTTGCCCTTCTTCCCAAATCTCATCACGCCCTTCATAGGAGACACTCGGAGCAATACTCGCTCACCAACCATGAAAGCCACATCTCGAACCTTACGATCTGCATAACTCTTTTCCCTGGACTGAGTTGTACGAAGCCTATCCTGAATGATCCTGCACTTGTCCAAGGCCTCCTGGACCAAATCTGTACCCAACAACTGAGCCTCTCCCGGCTCAAACCACCCAACCGGAGATCGATACCGCCTACCATATAAAGCCTCATAAGGAGCCATCTAGATACTGGACTGATAGATGTTGTTGTAGTCAAACTCTGCTAAAGGCATGAACTGATCCCATAATCCTCCAAAGTCAATAACACAAGTTCGGAGCATATCCTCCAATATCTTAATAGTTCGCTCGGATTGCCCATCCGTCTGAGGATGAAATGTTGTTCTCAACCCCACCTAGGTGCCTAACTCTCACTGAACTGATCCCCAGAAATGCGAGGTAAACTGCGTGCCCCGGTCAGAAATGATAGATATTGGCACACCATGAAGGCGAACAATCTCCCGAATATAGATCTCAGCTAAGCTCTCGGATGAATAGGAGACTGCCACAGGAATGAAATGCGCTGACTTGGTCAGCCTATCAACAATGACCCAAACTGCATCGAACTTCTTCCGAGTCAACGTGAGTCTAGTAACGAAGTCCATAGTGATCCTCTCCCACTTCCACTCGGGAAGCTCAATCCTCTGAAATAAACCACCAGGCCTCTGATTCTCATACTTAACCAGTTGGAAAATTCAAACACCACGCCACATATGCCACAATATCCTTCTTCATTCTACACCACTAGTAATGCTGCCGTAAATCTAGGTACATCTTCGCGGCGCCCGGATGAATAGAGTACCGGGAACTATGGGCCTCCTCTAAAATCAACTCTCGAATCCCATCAACATTGGGCACACAAACTCGCCCCTGCAATCTCAAAACACCATCATCATCCAAGGTCACCTGCTTGGCACCTCCGCGCTGCACCGTGTTTCTAAGGACACACAAATGGGGATCATCAAACTGCCGATCACGGATACGCTCTAATAATGAAGAACGAGCGACCGTACAAGCCAACACTTGACTAGGCTCAGAAATATCCAACCTCAAAAATCGATTGGTGAAAGCCTGAACATCCAAAGCAAGTGGCCTTTGACTGGCCGGAATAAAAGCAAGACTTGCCATACTAGCTGACTTCCTACTCAAAGCATCGGCCACCACATTGGACTTCCCCGGGTGATATAAGATGGTAATATCATAATCCTTCAACAACTCCAACCACCTTCTCTGCCTCAAATTCAACTCCTTTTGCTTGAACAAGTACTGAAGACTCTTATGATCCGTGAACACCTCACACGCCACGCCATACAGATAGTTCCTCCAAATTTTCAATGCGTGGACGATGGCTGACAACTCCAAATCATGCACTGGATAGTTCTTCTCATGAATTTTCAACTGCCTCGAAGCATAAGCAATGACCTTGCCATTGTGCATCAACACTGCACCAAGCCCAATACGGTAAGCATCGCAATAGACTGTATAAGGCCCTGAAGTTGTGGGAAAAACCAGTATCGGTACCGTAGTCAGAGCTGTCTTGAGCCTCTAAAAGATCGCCCCACACTCGTCCGACCATCTGAATTGGGCACCCTTCTGGGTCAACCTGGTCATCGAGGATGCAATAGATGAGAACCCCTCCACGAACCGACAATAATAGCCTGCTAATCCCATGAAACTCCGAATCTATGTAGTTGATGCTGGTCTAGGCCAGTTCTTGACTGCCTCAATCTTCTTCGAGTCAACCTGAATACCCTCCGCTAACATGACATGACCCAGAAATGCAACTGAACTCAACGAGAACTCACACTTCGAAAACTTTGCATAAAGTTGACTGTCCTTCAGAGTCTAAAGAACCACTCTGAGATGCTGCTTGTGCTCTTCTTGACTGTGGGAGTATATCAATATATCATCAATGAAGACTAACATGAACGAGTCCAAATAAGGCCTGAACACTCGGTTCATCAAGTCCATAAAAGCTACTGGGGCATTTGTCAACCCAAACAACATGACTAAGAACTCGTAATGCCCGTACCGAGTGCGGAAAGCCGTCTTAGGAACATCGAATGCCCTAATCCTCAACTGATGGTAGCCAGATCTCAAGTCTATCCTTGAAAATACCTTGGCACCCTGAAGCTGATCGAACAAATCATCAATCCTCGGCAGTGGATACTTATTCTTGATTGTAACCCTATTCAATTGCCGGTAATCAATGCACATCCTCATCGAACCATCCTTTTTCTTCACAAACAATACTGGAGCACCCCAAGGAGAAACATTGGGTCTAATGAAACCCTTCCCAAATAAATCCTGCAACTATTCCTTCAACTCTTTCAACTCTGGCGGGGCCATGCGATACGGCTGAATAGAAATGGGCTGGGTGCCCGGAGCTAGATCAATGCAGAAATCAATGTCTCTGTCGGGTGGCATCCCCGGCAGGTCTGAAGGGAAAACCTCAGGAAACTCACGAACCATGGGTACCGAATCAATAGAGGGAACCTCAACACTGGAATCGCGCACATAAACCAAATAAGCCAAGCACCCCTTCTCAAAAATACGCCGAGCCCTCACGTACGAAATAACACTGCGGGTAGAATGACCAGGAGTTCCTGTCCACTCCAAATAGGGCAAATCTGGCAAGGCTAAAGTCACCGTCTTGGCATGACAATCCAAGATAGCATGATATGGGGATAACCAATCCATACCCAATATAACATCAAAGTCGAACATACCTAAAAGCAACAAATCAACATGGGTCTCAAGACCCCTAATCACCAAAAAACAAGGACGATGGACTCGATCGACCACGATAGAATCACCCACCAGTGTATATACATAAACATGAATACTCAGTGGATCACTAGGCATGACCAGGTATGGTGCAAAATAAGAAGACTTCATACGAATATGTAGACCCTGGATCAAATAGCACTGAAGCATCTCTGTCACCGACCTGAATAGTACCTGTAATGACTGCATCTGAAGACTCAGCCTCTGGCCTGGATGGAGATCATAACATCGGGTATGGGCCCCACCACCCTGAACCACATCTCTGGGATGGCCGGCTGCTGGCTGGCCTCCACCTCTAGCGGCCTGAGCTCCACCTCTATGACCTCTACCTCCACCTCTAGAACCTCTACCCCCACCTCTAGCTGGCTGGGCAGGCTGTGGAACACCTGGTGCCTGTACTATGGCACGAGAACGCTGATGCTGAGACCCACCAAAACCTCGAGGGCAAAACCTGAAAATATGCCCCAAACCACCGCAAGTATAACAAGGCCTCTGCTAATGTGACTGCTGACTCTAGAACTGGCCCTGTCGACCCTGATAACCACTCTGGAAGTTCTGATGCGGCGGTGCACTGATGGGAGCTGGTGGCACAATGTAAATTTTCTGATCGGAATAGTGCGTCTGATAACCACGACCACCTGAAGTACCATGGGAAACCTGGAGAGCTGACTGAAAAGTTCTGGGAGGATGACCTCTGCCGGAAGAATCCCTGCCCCCAGATGAGGCTCCACTGAAACGACCGAAATGACGGGTCCTTTTGTCAGCCCCCCTGACCACCACCCTGTGACCAAATCATCTCAATCCTCCTGGCCACATTGGCCGCATCCTGGAACGATATGTCTGTACCTGACTCTCTAGCCATCTGAAGTCTGATAGGCCGGGCCAATCACTCAATAAATCTTCGAACCCTCTCCCGATCAGTGGGAAGTATCATAAGAGCATGTCGGGCTAGAGTGATGAACCTGGTCTCGTACTGAGTGACAGACATGGATCCCTGTTGGAGACGCTCAAACTGCCTCTGAAGGTCCTATCTCTGAGTAATGGGAAGGAACTTCCCCAGAAATACCTCTGAGAACTGAATCCAAGTCAAAGGTGTAGATCCAGTTGGTCTGGCTAGACAATAATCTCTCCACCAACTCTTGGCTGCGCCCGATAACCGAAAGGTAGCGAAGTCAACCCCGTTGTACTCCACTATGCCCATATTCAGGAGAACCTCATGGCAGCTATACAAATAATCCTGGGGATGCTCTGATGGTGAACCAGTAAAGGTAGCAGTGAATAACTTAGTGAATCTGTCCAGTCTCCACAGAGCATCTGCTTACATAGGTGCTCCCTCTGCTATCGGTGCTGCAATACCCGGCTAAGCTACTCCGGCTGGCTGAGGTGCCGGAGTCTGAAACTATGGAGCTAGCTGCTCTGGCACGCGGGCGGCAGGAGTCTGGGCACCTCCCCCAGCGTGATGGAGTCTAACGTTGAACCCGCTAGACAAGCCAACGTATATAAATAAACTAGCATATTAACACCAATTTAATAGGATAACTAAAAGGTTCACTATTTAACAGCGGAAATAAATGTTGTTTCAAGCTAAATAAGTACAATATAATACAACAACGCTTAAATTTCCCAAAACCTGGAGTCACGAACTGTCTATAAGAGTGGTAAATACAAGTCTGAAAAGAAATACATGACTGCCTCTTAAACTAGAGGAAAAATAAGATAGAAACGAAGACAAAGGGATGGAAGAGACGCCAAGGCCCACGAACGCCAGCGGGTATACCTTGAAACCTCTATGATAAGCTGGAAGACACTCCCACTAACGATGTCCTTCGGGTCCGGCTGCATAATCAACACAACATAAAGAAGTGCAGGTGTAGCATCAATACAACCGACCCCATGTATTGAGTAAGTGTCGAGCCTAACCTCGGCTAAGTAGTGAAGAATCTAAGACACGACACCAAAATGTACCTGTGCAGTTCAATAAAATAGCAGAAACTAAACAAGAATACAATTACGGGGAGAACAAGCTGGGGGTAAGAGATAGCAAATACTGAAATGACAGAAACGAAAACAACAGTCTGAAATATCTGAAAATCATAACGGGAAATGACAACACAGATTAAACAATGAAAGATGAGGCACGGCATGTCCCCTCGTGCATAATAACAATATAAAACACGGCACGGAATGTCCCCTCGTGCATAGTCAATATAAACATGGCACGGAATGTCCCCTCGTGCATAATAACAATATAAAACACGGCACGGAATGTCCCCTCGTGCATAGTCAATATAAACATGGCACGGAATGTCCCCTCGTGCATAATAACAATATAAAACACGGCACGGAATGTCCCCTCGTGCATAGTCAATATAAACATGGCACGGAATGTCCCCTCGTGCATAATAACAATATAAAACACGGCACGGAATGTCCCCTCGTGCATAGTCAATATAAACATGGCACGGAATGTCCCCTCGTGCATAATAACAATATAAAACACGGCACGGAATGTCCCCTCGTGCATAGTCAATATAAACATGGCACGGAATGTCCCCTCGTGCATAATAACAATATAAAACACGGCACGGAATGTCCCCTCGTGCATAGTCAATATAAACATGGCACGGAATGTCCCCTCGTGCATAATAACAATATAAAACACGGCACGGAATGTCCCCTCGTGCATAGTCAATATAAACATGGCACGGAATGTCCCCTCGTGCATAATAACAATATAAAACACGGCACGGAATGTCCCCTCGTGCATAGTCAATATAAACATGGCACGGAATGTCCCCTCGTGCATAATAACAATATAAAACACGGCACGGAATGTCCCCTCGTGCATAGTCAATATAAACATGGCACGGAATGTCCCCTCGTGCATAATAACAATATGAACATGACACGAAATGAGCCCTCGTGCAAAATAATAGTATAAACATGGCACGGAATGTCCTCTCGTGCATAATAACAATATGAACATGGCACAGAATGTCCCCTCGTGCAAAATAATAATATAAACATGGCACGGAATGTCCCCTCGTGCAAAATAATAATATAAACATGGCACGGAATGTCCCCTCGTGCTTTAACACTCTTTCTTACCTAAACAGCAATCACAAACAAGGGCAAAGAAATAAGCAGAGTAAAAATAGAAATCTCGACAAGGGAACATCAATTTAACAATTAAATTCCGGCAAGGGAACACCAATTAAACAATTAAATCCCGGCAAGGGAACTATACAATGATGACCCGATAAGGGTATATTTCAATAATTCTTTCTCTTTCTTCCACTTTCATTTCCATGATCTATTCTATTACTTGAGAAAATGCTCCAAAGGATGTAATTATCTCATATACCTTCATTCTTCGTTTCACAAGTTGAGCCAATGCTCCAAAGATGTAATTCTTTCATATATTTTCATTATCAATTCACAATTTGAGCCAATGCTCCAAAGATGTTTAAAGATTACAATTCCCTTCACATGCCCTTTACAATGTATAGAAATCCTCAATTAGGCATAGAAATTACAACAAAGTTAGAATATTCACAATATAGGGACTCACGGTCATGCTAGACACCAATGTATATATACTCGTCACCATGCCTATACATCATATTTGACAATTAGCAAATAGTAAATAATACTCAACTCCTATTCCCTCAAGCTAAGGTTAGACCAAACACTTACCTCGGTCCAAGTATCGCAATCAACTCTCAAACACCGCCTTTCCTTTAGTATTCAACTCTGGTATGGTATTATCTAGACATAATCAACTCAAGTATATCAATAAGGATTTATAATTACATGGCCTAATTATTAATTTCCTAGAATTCTTTCAAATTTATCAAAATTCGACCCCAGGCCCACTCGGTCGGATGCTTGAAATTCTCGAAGGGAATACTCACCCAAAGTTTAAGAATCATTAATATACGATTTTTACTTGATTTCATTGCCAATTCACAGAAAATTCTAAGGTGATCACAAGTTCTAGGTTACTACCCATTTTCTTGAATTTTTGCACTAGTTTATGTGGTTAATTAAGCTAAGATGCACGCACGAAACTAATTTACGGGTGGAATTTACTTACCTTGCAAGACCTGGTCGAAAGCTCTTAAAAATGGTGGAAATCGCCTAAGGAAGAAGGTGAGAGATGAGGAAAATGGGTTTAAAACCCGTACTTAAACTCACTGCCTGAACAGTGATCAGACCTGCAGCTTTGAGGACCGCACCTGCGGTGTCACACTTGCGAGAAGAATCTCGCACCTGCAGAGTTTGGCTAGGGGGTCTGGGATCGCACCTTCGATGAAATGCTCTGCACCTGCGATAGCTTGCCAGGCCACTGGTGATCGCACCTGCAATGCTGGGCAACCGCACCTACGGTCATACCAGAGCAGGTGCACCAGCAGCTGTGTTTGCTGGTTTTAGCCCCGTTAGGTGCCCAGAAGGCACCTGGGCCCACCCGAGCCCTAATCCAAATATACCAACGAGTCCCAACTCATAATACGGACTCGCTCGAGCCTTCGGAACACTCAAAACAACTCTAATACTCGAAATCACACCCCCAAACCTCAAGAACCAAACTTAGGAATTTTAAGTTTTCTAACTTCGCTAACAATGTGTCGAACTGACCTATACGTCTCGGAATGATACCAAATTTCACAGTTAACTCACACAACATCCTACGAACTTGCCCGTGCGATCAAATTTCCAAAACAACATTATACATATCAAATTAGGCCTCAAAATCCATGAATCCTATCAAATTTCATAAAACATCAAATTTTCCAGTTTTAAGTCTGTAACACATCAAACGAAGTCCAATTTCAGCCAAACTTCACAGAAATATGTTAAACCATGTATAAGACCTGTACCAGGAACCGGAACCAAAATACGGGCCCGATACCATTACTTTCTAATCAGATTTCATTTTTAATTTTCTTAAATATTTTCAGAAAACAATTTTACTCAAAAATTCATTTCTCGGGCTTGGGACCTCGAAATTAGATTCCGGGCATACGCCCAAGTCCCATATTTTCCTACGGACCCTCCGGGACCGTCAAATCATAGCTTCCGATCCGTTTACCCAAAATATTGACCGAAGTCAAATTTATTCATTTTAATATCAAATCTTAGAATTTTTCACCGAACCTCATATTTAAGTTGTCCGGCTACGCGCCCGGACATCGCACGCAAATTGAGGCAACTACAAATAAGGTTTTCAAGGCCTCGGGAGTACAGAATAGGTAATAAAATAGGTGATAACCCCTTTGGGTCGTCACACTAGTGGCCCAAGCACTATATCAAGCCAACGAAGGCATGGTTTAAATATTATTACAGTGTGCAGTCCATTCTCATAACTGTCTCAATAATAGGATCTCAGCCCTACTCAGTCATTACTCTTCAGTCTCACTCACATGGATCACAATTTCTTCCATCCGCCCGAAATAATGATAAGTATGCAAGTAATTAACAATACTGAGATTGGGATATGAAATGATATGCTATATCAAGACTGAGTACATGACATCAGATAATCACAGCATGAAGCAGCAATATACGACCACTCGGGTCTTAGCATTTCCGACGTGAAGCCTAGCATTTATACTTAACATGTTCACAATTACCACATTAATAGATGCACAAATATCATCATGGAATAATCACTAAGCGATGCCCAGGGATAAGCCAGGCCACAAATACTCGACGCACGCCCTCACGCCCGTCACTTGCATGTGCGTCACCTCAATAATAGTCATCAATCATTTAGCTCGAGGTTTTGAACCCTCAGAACCAAGTTTTGAAACGTTACTTACCTCAAAACCGGCTAAAAACTATTCGGTAGTGCCTTTGCCTCTAAATCCGGCCTCTGATTGCTCCAAATCTACCAAGTTCAGATTTTTATCATCAAATTATGCTTAAGGTGTGAATCCCAATCAAAAAATATCAATTTAGCTCAAAAACCGGAATTTAGTCAAAAACCGACCCCCGGGTCCACATCCCGAAACTCAGAAATTTTTACATAAAAGTGTTCTTCATCCTTCCACGATTCCGTACATATAAAGAACACCAAAATCGGAGTTCGTTTGACCCCTCAAATCGACCCCTAAAGGTCCCTTAATCACAAGCCCTAAAACCCAATTTTTCTATTGTTTTTCCATGAATTTACACCATAATCCCGACCTTTGATCACATATAAATGAGTTTAGAGTCCAAAAATCTTACCTTGGTGAAGAACTATCGAATTTCCTCTTCAAAACCCTTCAAAAGCTTCAAACCCGGATGAAATATTGAGAAAGGTGGCTAAAATTCGTGAAGGTTGGTTTTTATACCTTCTGTCAAGTGATTCTCGCACCTGCGATCACTTACTCGCACCTGCGGCTTCGCAGGTGCGATTCCCCTTTCACACCTGCGATCTCCCCTAGGGTCTCACAATTTCCGCACCTGCGATACACACTACACACCTATGACATCGCAGGTGCGATAAACCCCACGCACTTGCGGACCATTCCCTAGAATTTACATTATTATTGTTGTTATTGCTTTGTCATGGGTTGGTTATTATCTTTATAATGTGTTATATTCGTTTGGCTCGGGTTTAGAATGGTTGTAGTGAGAATTGAGACATTTAGTCTTTAAAAATAGCCTTATAGTTTGAAAAATCAACTGAGAGTTGATTTATTGGTAAACAACCTCGGAATGCAGATTTTATGGCTCGGATAGATTCATTAGGTGATTTGGTGCTTAGTAGAGTGTTCAGAATAATTTTGTGATGTCTGGCATAGAATTAGGCTTGAATAGGCGAAAGTTGGAGATTTAGAAGTTCTTAGGCTTGAATTCGACGTAGATCTGGTGTTTTGGTGTTATTTTGGGTGTTCCGATGGTTCGACTAAGTTCAAGTTATGTAATGGGACTTGTTAGTATGTTCGTACGGAGTACCAAGGAGCTCGGGTGAGTTTCGGATAGGTTTGGGCAGCGTTGTGCTCGTTTTTCTTATGCTTCGATGTTGTTTCTTCAAGCATAAATGATATCATATTGAACAAATGAGCTCCTATCACTGTTTCGAATGAAGTTTTAGATCTGTATCGTAATTACGGACCATAAGCAAAACAAATCGTCGAATTTGAACATCGTATGAGGATTTTATGGTTATTTACCAATGTTGTCAGATTTTTCAGATTATTACGAAATTGCCCCTGAAGGCGTATTAAAAACCTACACGATTTGCAAATCTTAAAACATACATATCTCCTTTATTATAAGGTCAAATTGAGTAATTCAAAAGCCTAAATGTATTATAACTTCACAAGGAATCCATTGGGAGCAGTAAAACACGTGAAAAGTATATATATAACGAGCAGTCCGAGTTTTCTTCCAATTTTTGATTAGGAAGAAGCTTTTAAGGCGATTTTTAAGAGAGGAAATCATTGTTCTTCGTTGAGGTAAGAATTAAGGACCCTAAAACTCGATTATATGGGATTAAGGATCAAAATATCAATGTTTAATTCATGAAAATTAGTAGAAAAAGTGAAGTTAGGGCTTGAGATTATGAGACCTTCTAGGGATGATTTGAGGGGTCAAACGAACTCCGATTTTAGCGTTATTTATATGTAAGGACTCGTGAGATGATGAAGAACAGTTTTATATAAAAAATTCTGAATTTTGGGATGCGGGCCTGGGGGTCGGATTTTGACCAAATTCGGCCTGGTGGAATTTGTTCGTTAAGCATAAATTGATGATACAAATCTGAAATTGGTAGATTTGGAGCCTTCGGAAGTTGATACGAGGGGCAAGCGTGTTGCGGAATAGTTTCCGGACTAGTTTTGAGGTAAATAATGTCTTTAAATCTTGTTATGAGGGTATGAAACCCCGGACTATGCACCATTTCACGGGTTTTGGAATGCAAAGGTTGAAACTTTGGAAATATATTCCTTATTTAGGTGACTATTGAGTTGCTAAACCGATTTTTAAGCCTATGCTTAATGATATTGATATATTTTGATATGATTTGGGTTGTAAGCCATGTTTGGGGCCTAGTGCCAATCTGTTTACCCCTTGAGGGATGTTTTCACTGTGTTTCCTCACTGGATATGTTATGATTTTCACTTAGTCTTTTCTTGATAATTAATTTTGACACTCAGAGTATTTTGAAACTATTTCTTGAAAATGAAACACTGTTTTGGGTTAAGAACCTGGTATATTTATGGCCTAAAGGGCAAATTGAGAGTGTCTGACTGAGTGAGGCTGCGGGCTTATATTGTGAGGATGCTATGATATGAGTGAGTCTACAGGCCTATATTGTGAGTGATTTATTCCATGACGTGACTTGTTATAGCGCTTGGGATGTAGGAGCCCCTCCGGAGTCTGTACACACCCCCAGTGAGCGCAGGTACCTAATGAGTGATGCCCGCGGGGCTTATGCTGAGTGATTGCGAGGATGCCTGATGGGCTGATACTGAGTGACTGTGAGGATGCCTAATAGGCTGATATTGAGTGACTGTGAGGATGCCTGATGGGTTGATATTGAGTGATGGTGAGGATTCCTGATGGGCAATGGTTACGATAAATGATTTTGGCCCGAGGGCAGTTTTATGAAGATTTTTACTGAGTTTTTGAACTATGATTTACTTCATTTTCAAACTGGCTTTTACTGAGATACACTGATATTACACTTGTGTCAAAGGATTTCTGGAAACTAATTTCGAACTTATGTATTTGATGAATACTACATGGTGACTTGGTGTTTTACTGGTCTTGTGAAATTTTGTATCTGTACTGTGTGTTTTATAATTCTTAGACTGTGATTTATTTTCATTACTACTGAGTTGGCGTACTCATAAAGAATCTCCGTGCCTCTGTTCACAGATTCAGGTGACGGTCTGGAGTCGTAGTTGTTCTTGTTCGTTAGCGGCTGTTACGGAATTTCGAGGTAGTTGTCCAGTGTCACAGCTTCTGCACTTCCCTTCCTTATTTAGTTTTAGTACTTGATTGTGAGACATATATTATAGTTTTAGCAGAGTTAGATTTATATATTGTTAGATGCTCATGACTATTGACTCCAGTTCTTGGGAGGTTTTTTTAGAGTTGTTAGACAGTTATTGGGTCGCTAAGACTAATTACATTATTCTATGCTTGGTTGCATGCTTATTATTAAATTGTGAACTTTTATAATTGAACAAATGCATAGTAATGAGATAATTGGCTAGTCTAGTTCCACGATAGGTGCCATCACAACCTATTAGGATTTGGGATCGTGACAAGTTGGTATCAGAGCTCTAGGTTACATAGGACTCAACGGCCATGAGCAGGTTTAGTAGAGTCTTGCGGATCGGTACGGAGAAGTCTGTACTTATCTTCGAGAGGCTACGAAACCCTTAGGAAACATTCCACATTCTTGAATTCTTGTCGTGCGAATCCATTTTATTCATCCAAATTGTAACTCTTTGAACTCCTTTCATGTATTTGAATGCGCATGTGAGCTCTTGGTATCAGTTGTTCATCAGCAGCTTGTGTCTTCCATGGGCGATATGTAATTTTTAACATGTTAATAATGGGCCAGTCAGAAGGACTTGAGGCCCGATGTTGTCTGTGGCTTGGGAGTTGAGATTTCATTTGGGTGAGAACATGTGTTGGGAGACTTATATGTCTGTTTTGTGTCCTTATTGATGGAACTTTGTGACTAGATGACTACATGGTGAATGTGATCGGATAGTTAGATGTATTTAGGTTGTTTGATTGTGACCAAAATGAATTGGCGGGAGATATGGCAAGAACCATTGATTATTTGACTTCTGTATTGAGTTAGAATATGGCTTCGAGTTATGAGTATTGAAGGACCTCTCGTGTAGTTTAGTTGTGGAGTGAAGTGGGTTTTCCTGTTATGTTCTAAGTTCATGTGATGTCTTTTGATCTGACCAATGCCCTATCAGCGTCTATGTATTTGATTGCCGGTGTATTCAGTCGTGTTATAACTCCTTTGTTATTGTGTTTATTGATGGCATCCCGCCGTACTCTCGTATCCAGGGATAGCATACTCGGCATTTGATGATGGTATTACAAGGATATAGAGGGAGAAGCTTGTGTGAAGTTCTCTAAGTGTAAATTTTTGGCTCAGTTCAGTAGAATTCTTGGGACACATGGTGTCCAGTGAAGGTATTTATGTGGTCAGACGAGTGTGAGTAGAGCTTCCAGAAGCTCAAGAACTCCTTGGCCACAGCTCCAGTGTTAGTGTTGGCATCAGCTTCAGGTTCTTATACCACTTATGGGATGTCTCGAGGGCAGGCAGTGGTTGTGTTCTGCTGTAGGAAGGTATAGTGATTATGTGATAGCTATGATTTTCATAAGTGTATTGGGAGATATCATCTTGAGGTTAAGCAGGCAGGGGTATCTCCTGCGGGTTGTCTTGAGGTGTGTGACCCTTATGTTTATCTGTAGCAAGTTCTTTTCTATCAGTAGATGATGTATGTTATAATTTGAGTTTAGCTCGCTTGTGGGAGTTGGCATGACCATTACAATGGTGGATGCGAGATTTGCATTTTATTTGAGTGTTAGATGGTTTGGGTCATATAAGCTTATGGAGGATTTAGTTTAATCCCACCACAATATGGTGGTAGTGATAATGTGTAGGCATCGTGAGTTATTGTTTGTCTTGATCCATGGCTTTTAGCCAAGTGGGGGAGTCTGCTAATGATAATTTTATTACACGATTATGTGTTGTAATATACTTTACGGATAGCGGAATCCATTGAATGATGGAGTTGTACTGGTAAGTGTAAAGTGTGGAATGTATGAGTGTGCTTGTTGCTTCCAGGGTGTGGATTACTTTCCTAGTATGTGGATTTAAAGCGAGGTCAGTTCGTTCAGTTTACTTGGTTAGTGTAATTGAAATTGCATAGAGTAAATGACATTCGAGATTGGTTCAAACGGATTCAAGGTTATATGTAGCGATCGAGGATCTTCAAGGTGCGAGAAGAGCTAGAACTGAGATTTACGGGGAAGGTGTCAATGCTTGTGATGTATTTGCATTATCATGGATTCTATTCATCAGTATCAGGAAAGTGAAGGTAATGACTTTAAATTCGCAGGAAGTCTATTCAGGGTAAGTATTTCTAATGTGGTGCATTTGGGGATAATTGAGGGAGTATTCAGCAGCTTACAAGCCTTAGACGGTATATTTTTATGCTCGAATTCCGTGCGGTGAGTCAGGATTGAGAATTGCGGTATTATGGCAAGAAGAAGTATCAATTCGAAATTAATTCAGAAGGAAATTGGGTAAATAGGACAGCTTGGCAGTAGGTCGGATCCGCATGATAAGGGATATGGTTAGTTCTTTGTGTGTTTATAAGGTAATGAGTTGTTACAGGTGTTTATTAGCAATTTTCTTGGAATTTGGTGGCATGTGTAGCTTGGTTGAGTTATAAGGATTCAGTCCTAGCAGTTTGGTGTTGTACAAGTGTGATTTGGGAGTTCTTGATGGTTTCTACCACGGTTAGAGATGTATATTTCTACTGGCGTGAGGGCCATGAGATGTATAGTGATTTTGCTTCTAGATGGGATCAAATGGAAAGTTCTTGGCTAGTTGGGTACGTAGTTGTTTGTGGATAGGAAGGGAGCATGAAGTTCTCATATTTATCATAGGATTTTATGGCGTATGCAGTATTTTGTGTATAGTGGAGAGTGGCATGTGAGGTCACGATTCAGTTCTGGAAGGAAGGTCAGAACTGGCAGTTTCAGATGACTAGGTAAAGGATACCACTATTGGGTAGCTGGATGAGAGTGTACATTCAGTAAGGACAATGTGTTTAAGTCAATGTGTTTGAATAAGGGTGTTTCATTGGTGTTATGACGCTCTCTTGTTGGATCGACTGCTGATATTTATGGTTTCTTGGTGACGCAGAGGAATTATTGGGGTATCCCTCGTGGAATGATAAAGTATTAGGGGTCTGTTACATATTTGAGTGGTAGAATTGGGATCATATATGGTAATGGGTGCTCCTTATGGATTTTGAGACTGGGAGTTTTCATGAATAGATTATTTTTGTAGTTGTGAACTACGAGGATGCGAGAAAAGCAAGTCAGGTGTTAGTATATGTCATGATTCAGTCATTATGAATGTTCGGAGAGTTATCTACCTATTGTGGGTGACCATAGTTGACTTAGAGTTATTGGTAGGTCAGTATGGGTGTGTGGTCTGCACCGAGTCGGAATTGTTGACTCCGAATTGCTATTGTTGAGGGATGTACCATTCGATTGTCATTAAGCCTATTCGTGTTTTAGACTGATCTAAGAATTTCCTTTCGGTGTTTCGAGGGATTGTTATCATTGGTTATAGTTTCATAGGGTGCGGTTCTATCGGGGCTTTATAGCGAGATTTGAGTAAGGTGAGTAATTGGGTGTTGCAGGATTGAGACGTGTTGGTTATGTTATTTTTGGTTCGGGTGGCATGGTATCGTCTGATTTACTCGTGGTTATGGCAATGAACTTTGAGTAATTGATGCCGAATTTCTCATGGTTATTAATTTTAAGCAAGGTGGATTGGAGTATGTCATGTGGTCCAGCGGTTGGATGGGATCACACTTTGTAGCTGAGTTAGGTAGAGGTATGATCCTTGGTGTCGGTTATGTGTGATATGGTTTCACGATGTGTATCAGGCTTTTAGCATGATGTGGTAATGGTAAGAGTTAATGTGGGATAGTCCTCTAGTGTGAGTCTTCTCTATTTTATGAATTGAGGTTTTGGGATATTGTTATTGAGTGACGAGTTGCATAAGTTATGGATCTGGATAGTATAGTGGTATTGATGCTGATTAGAAGAATGGTTACTAGTTTCTGCGTGTTCCCTTCATCATTGGTAGTATATGAAAGGGTTAGAACGAGGTTTTGGTTGATAAGAGGTTATTTACCGGTATTGGGTTGTTAAAAGCAACTATTGTGATTAGGAGTTATCGCCACGGGTGCTTGAGTCATGCAGTGGATCATGGTATCTCATCTTGGGTTAGGGTCTTACGGATATGACTTGTTACAGTGTGCTCAGACTATAGTTTTGGGATTTTGATCTTGTAAATTGATTTAGAAGTTAAAATGTAGTTCTAAGGTTTAGGGGTCAAGATTAGACTTCAAAATTTCAACTTTGTTGTGCTATTAGACCTATATGGGTAAGGGTGACGTGAAATCTTCTTTGAATATGTGCATGGTAGGTTACACGACAATTTTGGTGGTTTTCGAACAAGTCTGGGCATGTTCGAGGACGAACGTATGTTTAAGTGGGTGAGAATGTAACGACCTGGTTGGTCGTTCCGTAGAATTCAAATTATTATTGTTGTTATTGCCTTGTCATGGGTTGGTTATGATGTTTATGATGTGTTAGAGTTGGTTGGCTCGGGTATAGAATGGCTGTAGTGAGAATTGAGACATTTAGTCTTTAAAAATAGCCTTATAGTTAGAAAATCAACTGAGAGTTGACTTATTGGTAAACTATCTCGGAATGCGGATTTTATGGCTCGAATAGCTTCTTTAGGTGATTTGGGACTTAGCAGTGTGTTCAGAATTATTTTGTGATGTCTGCTGTAGAATTAGGCTTGAATAGGCGAAAGTTGGAGATTTAGAAGTTCTTAGGCTTGAATTCGACGTAGATCTGGTGTTTTGGTGTTGTTTTGGGTGTTTCGAAGGTTCGACTAAGTTCAGGTTATGTAATGGGACTTGTTAGTATGTTCGTACGAGGTCCCGAGGAGCTCTGGTGAGTTTCGGATAGGTTTGGGCTGCGTTGTGCTCGTTTTTCTTATCCTTCGACGTCGTTTCTTCAAGCATAAATGATATCATATTGAACAAATGAGCTCCTATCACTGTTTAGAATGAAGCTTCAGATCTATATCGTAATTACCGACCAGTAGCAAAAAGATTCGTCGAATTTGGACATCGTATGAGGATTTTATGGCCATTTTACCAAGGTTCCCAGATTTTTCAGGTTAATTACGAAATTGCCCCTGACGGCGTATTAAAAACCTGCACGATTTGCAAATCTTAAAACCTACATATCTCCTTCATTATAAGGTCAAACTGAGTCATTCAAAAGCCTAAATTTATAATAATTTCACAAGGAACCGATTGGGAGTAGTAAAACACGTGAAACAATATATATATATATAACAAGAAGTCCGAGTTTTCTTCCAATTTTTTATCGGGAAGAAGCTTTTGAGGCGATTTTTAAGAGAGGAAATCATTGTTCTTCGTTAAGGTAAGCATTTTTTACCCTAAAACTTGATTATATGTGATTAAGGATCAAAATATCAGTGTTTAATTCATGAAAATTAGTGGAAAAAGTGAAGTTAGGGCTTGAGATTATGAGACATTCTAGGGATGATTTGAGGGGTCAAACAAACTACGATTTTAACGTTCTTTATATGTACGGACTCTTGAGATGATGAAGAACAGTTTTGTATAAAAAATTTTGAGTTTCGGAATACGGGCCTAGGGGTCGGATTTTGACCTAATTCGAATTTTTGAGCTAAATTTGATATCTTTCGATTGAAATTCGTTCCTTAAGCAAAAATTGATGATAAAAATATGAAATTGGTAGATTTGGAGCCTTCAAAAGTTGATACGAGGGGCAAGCGTGTTGCGGAATAGTTTCCGGGCTAGTTTTGAGGTAAGTAATGTCTTTAAATCCTGTTTTGAGGGTATGAAACCCCGGACTATGCACCCTTTCACGGGTTTTGGAATGCAAAGGTTGAAACTTTGGAAATATATTCCCTATTTAGGCGACTATTGAGTTGCTAAACCGATTTTTAAGCCTATGCTTAATGGTATTGATATATTTTGATATGATTTGGGCTGTAAGCCATGTTTGGGGCCTAGTGCCGATCTGTTTACCCCTTGAGGGATGTTTTCATTGTGTTTCCTCACTTGATATGTTATGATTTTCACTCAGTCTTTTCTTGATAATTGTTTTTGACACTCAGAGTATTTTGAAACTATTTCTTGAAAATTAAACACTGTTTTGGGTTAAGAACCCGATATATTTATGGCCTAAAGGTCAAATTGAGAGTGTCTAACTGAGTGAGGCTGCATACTTATATTGTGAGGATGCTATGATATGAGTGATGCTGCAGGCCTATATTGTGAGTGATTTATGCCATAATGTGGCTTGTTATAGCGCTTGGGCTGTAGGAGCCCCTCCGGAGTCTGTACACACCCCTAGTGAGCGCAGGTACCTAATGAGTGATGCCCGCAGGGCTATGCTGAGTGATTGAGAGGATGTCTGATGGGCTGATACTGAGTGACTGTGAGGATGCCTGATGGGCTGATATTGAGTGACTGTGAGGATGCCTGATAGGTTGATATTGAGTGATGGTGAGGATGTCTGATGGGCAATGGTTACGATAAATGAATTTGGCCCGAAGGGCAGTTTTATGAAGATTTTTATTGAGTTTTCGAACTATGATTTACTTCGTTTTTAAACTGGCTTTTACTGAGAATTTTATTGAGATACACTGATATTACACTTGTTTCAAAGGATTTCTGGAAACTGATTTCGAACTTATGTATTTGATGAATACTACATGGTGACTTGGTGTTTTACTGGTTTTGTGAAATTGTGTATCTGTACTGTGTGTTTTCTAATTCTCAGACTGTGATTTATTTTCATGAATACTGAGTTGGCGTACTCATAAAGACTCCTTGTGCCTCTGTGCACAGATTCAGGTGACGGTCTGGAGCAATAGTTGTTCTTGTTCGCTAGCGGCTGTTACGAGATTTCGAGGTAGCTGTCCAGCGTCCACAACTTCTCCACTTCCCTTCCTTATTAGTTTTAGTACTTGATTCAGAGATATATATTATAGTTTTAGCAGAGTTAGATTTATATATTCTTAGATGCTCATGACTATTGACTCCAGTTCTTGGGAGGTTTTGTTAGAGTTGTTAGACAGGTATTGGGTGGCTAAGACTAATTACATTATTCTATGCTTGGTTGCATGCTTATCATTAAATTGTTAACTTTTATAATTGAACAAATGTGTAGTAATGAAATGGTTGGCTAGCCTAGTTCCACGATAGGCGCCATCACGGCCTGTTAGGGTTTGGGGTCGTGACAGATCTCCCTTGGGGTCTCATAATTTCTGCACCTGCGATACACATTCCGCGCATGCGACATCGCAGGTGCGACAAACCCCTCGCACCTGCGAACCATTCCCTACACATGCAAAACTCACACCTTCGACCTTTCTCCCCTCCCTTGTGTAACCGCACCTGCGACTCCCCTTCCGCAGGTGTGAAAACACCAGCAACCAGCACAACAGATTTCCAAAAGTCACTCCAACTTCCCGTCAACCATCCGAAATCAATCCTGAGCCTCTCGGGGCCCCAACCAAACATACCACACACCCCATAGCATTATTCCAACTTAATCGAGCCCTCGAAACACCAAAAACAACACGAAAACACCAAATTTTCATCAAATTCAAGCCTAAGAACTTTGAAATTTCTAAAATCCACCAATGATGCCGAAACCATCAAAAACCACTTCGATTAACCTGAAATTTTGCAGACACATCCAAAATAGCAGTACGAACCTGTTCCAACTGTTCAAATTCCATTCTGACCCCGATAGCCTATTTTCCACTGCCAACCGAAAATCGCCAAAAACTAACTTTCGCCAATTCAAGCCTAATTCTACACCGAACCTCATAAAATTATTCCGGACACACTCCAAAGTCCCAATTCACCTAACGAAGCTATTCGAGTTATAGAATCCGTATTCCGAGGTCATTTACCATAAGTCAACTCTCAGTTGACTTTTTCTATTATAAGGTTATTTTTAAGGACTAAGTGGCTAAACTCTCACTACAACCATTCTGATTTCAAGCCTACCAACTCTAACACATCAATAAGAGTATAACCAACCCATGAACAATCAAGAATAGTAATTATAATGTAAGTTTTTGTGTAATGACGGACCGGGTCGTTACATACATACTCTCCAGTTACAAGAATTACGTCCATACGAACGTTAGTAGCGTTAGCTGCAGTTTATGATCTTGAAATTCATCAAATGGATGTTAAGACGGCCTTCTTAAACAGAGAGTTGGAGGATGAAATCTACATGGAACAACTTGAAGATTTTGTGGTTCAGGTTAAGAAAAGAAGGTACATTGACTTATTAAGTCCCTTTACAGACTAAAACAATCACCCAAACAATGGCATGCGAAATTTGACCATACAATGTTGTCAAATGATTCTAAGATAAATGAATGTGATAAATGTGTGTACATTAAAAATGTTCCAAATCACATAGTCATTGTTTGCTTATATGTGGATGATATGATGATAATGAGTAATGACATTACCAACATAAATGCGACGAAGCATATGCTAACTGACAAGTTTGATATGAAGGACTTGGGAGTTGCTGATTTAATTCTGGAAATTAAGATCTATAAGACTTTTCAAGTTCTGGCATTGTCACAATCTCATTATATTAAGAAAGTACTTGAAAAATTCAAGCACTTGGGGTTTAAAGTTGCAAAGACTCCAATTGACGTGAATCTTGCATTAGCAAAGAACAAAGGCCAAAGCATATCACAATTGGATTATGCTCGGGTATTTGGATGCTTAATGTACACGACCAGATATAGCTTGTGCTATAAGTAAATTGAGTCGATAAATGAGCAATCCAGGTCAATCTCATTGGATGGAAATGAAATGAGTTTCGGGATATTTAGAACATACCCGTTTGCTTTGCGCTACAGTAAATATCATGCGGTGATTGAAGGATACTGTGATGCAAATTGGATCACCAGTTCAACTGATTCTAAATCCACAAGTGGATATGTATTCACTATTTGTGGAGGAGCGGTATCTTAGAAGTCGTCCAAACAAACTTTTATTGCCCTCTCTATAATGGAGGTTGAGTTCATAGCCTTAGATAAAGCCGGTGAGGAAGCAGAATGGCTCCGGAATTTCTTGGAAGGCATTTCATTTTGGCCCAAACCGTTGGCACCAATATGCATACAGTGCGATAGTCAAGCGGCAATTGGAAGGGCTGGGAGCGTTATGTATAATGGTAGATCTCGTCATATACGACGAAGACATAAAAACGTTAGGAAAATACTCTCTAGAGGAATTATCACGACTGACTATGTAAAGTCAAGCGATAATGTGTCGGATCCACTTACAAAATGCCTAACTAGAGAGGTAGTTGAGAAATCATCAAGGGGAATGGGACTATGATTGAGAACAAGTCATTGTTGCAGTAACTCTACCTAGAAGACTGGAGATCTTAAGATCTAGGTTCAAGGAGATCAAACAAAGTCATTAATGATGGTTTAACATTGTCAACTAAAATTTTGGCCCATTCTCGTGATGAGACAATGTTTAGTACCAAGGATAAAGCATTAAGGATTTTTAATGATTTCTAAATTTGATACGGGGTATATCAAATAGTGTATCTGCGGGATGACACGTTTAGGAATCACCTATGTAAGTGTGAAGTGTTAGCCACTTAATGACAATGTTCGTTTCAACCATGAAGTGTTAGCCGCTTGGTGAAGGGCTGATTGTGTGACTTATGGTTGTCTAGGTATACATCAAAGTTCGACGGTTCAAAGATATTAAATCTACCGATTGACCGAGTATATCCGACATAAGTTCACTGCGGAAAGTTCAAAGGGAAACCTACTTATCCAGATGCAATTAACCCTTGCTTGCGAATCACACAGTTTTTCATGCATATTTCCGTGATATAGTCATTCACCATTCATGTTGGGGACTATTGGGTTATTAAGCTTAATGTAGCTTAAAAGTGGGTGAATGGCAAATGGAGGGAAAATGAAATATTTGAGTTTCATTTGAGATTCTCTCCTTGACAAAGGGACATTGTCTCATATTGGAACAGGAAGAGGTTTTTTATGGTTATATAAGCAATTGCTCTTCTTCTAGCTCTTAAAGAGTTGAGAAGAAGGTAAGCCTCGCGCCGTCGTCGTCGTCGTCGTCGTCGCTCGCTCGGCTCGACTTCGGCTTCGGCTTCGGCTTCAGCTTCGGTCAAATGATTGATTGATTATTTTTTTGGACTAAATTTATTTGTTAATAGTAAATATTATCAAACATCTGTTGTAATAACAGAATATTAATATTAAATCCAACCGTTTTTCCTTTTTTCGAAAATTAACCACCTTCTTCAATTCCTGGTTTAATGTTGAGTAAATAGCCATTTATGTTATGGCATTTATGCTGCAAAACGGCCATTTTGAAGAGTTGCACCTCTTTAGATTTCAGCCCAACATTGACTATAAATACAAGTCCATTCTCTCAGATTTTCCATACGATTTTCTGAGTTCTTCTCCTTTCTTCTGCATACTTTTAACTTCAAAGAAAGCAACAGTAAGTGTTATTTGCTACTGAACTTTGTGTTCGTTGAAACACCGGGGTTTGAAGTACCACTACACCAGTGTGTAATTTGTTCTATCCTGGGAGGAAATAATCCATAACCTTGGGTACTAGGAGAGGATTAAATTCCTTAAGGAAACAATGTGAATTCTGTGGGCTTGGATTAACTTTTGTTTCATTTACATTTCTATTTATATGTTGTTTTATTTTTTCCAGAATTATTTATAAATAAAGTATATTAGCACAAAAAACAATGGAGCATTTTCTCTTTATTTTTTGTGAGTGAAGTTCTTAGTAAGCAGTGGAGCATTGACAAAAGACAATGTCAATATCGGCTGCTAGAGTTTTGATGTTAATAAAGAAGAAAAACTCTGTGTTCTTGGTTTCAAAGGGTTTTGTAGCAGCTTTTGACTGTTGCTGTAATACATGAGTTTAATTAAGTTATATATACTATCAATATAAAAAACTTTTACACTATCATGTCATATTTACATATTATAGTAGGCAATCTACCTTATTTTTAAAATTATAAATCTCACTTTTCTAGAGATTTACCTGTCAATATCCTTTGGATGCCTCATAATGTGAAAAAAAATTATATAACTTAAACTCTATACATATACAGAATGTTGTGGGATAGTTTTCTTTCCAAAAGAATAAAAGGCTAACATAAATAAGCGTTTATATAATTTTAAAAGTGAATTGGTCCCTCAACATTTTTATTAAAAGAAAATAAATATACATTCTCTTTTTTCAACAAAAACGTGTTCAAAAGAGGCAACTGAAGAATAAGGCTAATGATGAGAAATTAATCCCACTCACAAGGACCCAGAATAAAAGCTTATTTAAAAAAGAAAAAAAAATTTGACTCAGTATTTCTCTCTCTATATATACACACAGTGAATGTTACCAAAAAAAAAATAAAAAAAGGGTTAGGAGCTTGTCTCCTAGTTACAACTGTGCAGATTAATGAGACTAAACTGCACTCTTCCTCACACTAGAAAGTCGCCCGTATCCGATGGCTAATCACGCTGGAAAATTATCTGAAAAATATTTCATTTGACTTAAATATTTCATATGAAAAAGAACTAAAACTTATTCACATTACTCAAATACAACTATACACAAATTTTAAAAAATAACAGTATACATTTTTAATCTTGTTTTCTTTTAATATAACTGTTTGGCAAAAATTCAAAAGATAACGAAAGGTAGAATTGCTCTATTTTTTATAGTTGATGGGGCCCTTTTCCAAAAGTAGAATCTTCATTGTAATTTTTAGATTTTAGACATCTGATCATTTCGGGAAGGTTTTTGGGGTAAGGTTAGGGAGTTTTCTGGAGCTAGTTATGCTACTTTTGGAGAAATCTGTCAAACTTGTCTCTACCAATTCTTGTTATCCATTATGAATTCTATTTTAGTTTGTATTTTTATTTCTTTGATTATGAGTAATTAGACTAATTTCTACGGTTATGGAATAATCATATGTTATTTAATTAATATATATTTGGAGAGAAAAAGATTTAAATGCTAAATCAAGCAACTGAAATTTAGGCGAATAACGATATAATTTATCCCGTAATTTGTGCTACTCATTAATTGTGCATATAATCTTTGCAATATACTAAATACTGTAAAAGAATCTTCAAACCAAAAATAATATCATTTTCATAAATACTTTTCAAAAGATGCTCTGTCATATATATATTTTTTCTAGTGTATGCTTTATCTTTATTGGACTTATTAGTTTTAATTGGATCTGTGTTTATTTGACAAAAGTAAGTTGCTGCATAAACTGAGTCATTCCATATTTACTAAAATCAGTTCCTAATTCATTTCTATGAGCTGTGGATAGCTTTTTGGAGTAGACTCATTAATTATCGGGAGATATTAGTAGGTAATTATAGTAGATGATCATAATACAAATTAAGTATGCGACAAAAATTCTATTCATTAGGCAAATGGCGATAAACAATCTAAGGGTTTCCTATATTGAAGGCTTCCTTTTATAAAGTAACTCACTCTTTACTTTTGCTTATCAATTGTTAGTGTAATTCTTGTTTACTTTTATGTTTTAGATAAACAAAACCAACTTAAAATAGATAATTAGTATTGTATAAGGCATTAAATAATTAGACTTTTAACATGTTTGGTAAACCTTCTAAAATCAGCTTATATTAATAAGTGCAAAAGGTATTTTCGGAAAACAGTTTGTGTTTGACTAATCAATTTCAAAAGCACTTTTTAACAGTAATTAATATTTGATTAAGCGTTTAACAAATGTTGCTAAGTACATTTTTTGTCACGACCCAATACCTCCTATAGGCCGTGATGACGCCCAACATTATCTCTAGGCAGACAAACAGTGAACTAGCCATATATTTATTCCTTTTAATAATTTAAAGTAGTTGAATTTATTTATTACGTAATATAAAGTGAAAATTTTAATAAAGTAAATCGTAAACTAATAAAAGAGCAAATATGATGAAATAAATACTCAAAAGGCATAAAGTGTCTACTAGCATGTTCCCAAGACTAGGTGTTACAAGTGTATGAGCAACTAGTAGAATATACAATACACCTAAGCTACTGTCTAAAAGTGAGATAGACAAAAAGTAAATACAAAAGAGAGAGATTGCGGGTGCTGCAGAACGGACTCAAAGAGGAGCTCACAATTAAGCCTCATGATAACAGGGGTGCACGCCTGAATGGACACCAGATACACCTGCCTCAGATCTTGCGAGATTAGTGCAACAGTATAGCGTGAGTACCTAAACAACATGTATCAAGTAAGTATCAAGTCTAACCTTGAAGAAGTAGTGACGAGGGGTCGACATCGACACTTACTATGGGCCAGCAAATAAAATACATAAATTCTAAATAGGCATGGAATATGTGAATAATAATAACAACACACTAGCAAGTAGTGAATAAATAATTCTTTCACTGATAATAAATTTCAAAGTCTCCAACTAACACTTACTAGTTCCAAATCAATTTCGGTCGTTAAATAAATTATAACCTCTCAAGCCATAAAATAATATCATGTGTAATCGGGCTCCGAGTATTATCACGCACAATTTATGCCGAGGTCGTACTACCCGATCCAAAATACTATGTGCATTGCTGAGGATCGAGCTCCACGAACCATATATGCATCTATTATGCTATCGAGGCGAACGACCAGCTCCCATGAGATTATAGAAGTTTACCTAGCTCGCAGAAGTACTTGTGATGCGAGAGAACATGATTTCTTAGAGTTATTATGTATTTCCTCAATTCTTCCCAAATATAAGAAATCCAAATTTTAAAATTTGCAACTTCAAAATCCCTAGCCTCAGCTCTATTCAAAACAATTAATATGCATAATAAGTACAATGATACAATTAAGGCATGATACATATCTAAGACTACCCGGACATATCATTGAATATAGCTACACACGGACTCTCATCAATTACTACGTACGTAGCTCCCCACACAAGTAATACACAACAAGATACACATAAGGGACATGTTCCCTCTTACAAGGTTAGGCAAGAGAATTGCCTCGTCACAAAGCTCACTTCCGGTCCAAAAATCCGCTCTAAATCCTCAACTTGGTGCCAAACAACTTGAAACTAGCCAAATATTATACAAATTAATAAATATAAATTCACAAGTTCATAATTTAACTATTAGAGTAACTACCCAACCCAAATTGGAAGATCCTTAAAATTCACCCTCGATCCCACGTGTCCGGATTCCAAAAAATTTCGAAGATAATTCTTACCCATTACCTCAAGAACTCAAATATATAATTTTCACCCAATTCCATAATCATTTTCGTGGTTAAGTCCCATTTTTATCAAAACCAAGATTTTTCAACTAGACTCACAATTTCTATAATGTAAGTGTTACGAATCTACCCAAAATACATATATTAAAATCATCTTCAATTGTAATTACTTACCTCAAAGTGATAGGTGAAAGTATCTCTTCAAAGAGCTCTAAATTCACCTAAGAAGTGAAAGAAATGAACCAAAATAGCCTAAGTACCGACATTAAATGGACCTCACTGCCTTCAGTGGTTTTCGCACCTGCGATCGTACTGTGCACCTACGGCTCCGCTTCTACGGACAAAATCATCGCAGGTGCGGACCATGCACATGTCTGCCATTCCTGCATTTGTGGGATACATGCTATATTTTCCATAAACAATTTCATAGTAACATGATTGAATAGAGAACCACACTAAGCAGAATTTCAAAGTAAGCATGATTCAAAATTAGCTCCAAGGGGCTTTAGACATAAGAGTCTTAACATGGAGGTCTAGAAGAGTCGTAATCAGGACAAATGCGAGTAGCACTTTTCACATGAAATTTTTTAATATGAGAGCCTAATGAAGACATGATCAAAACTAGCTCAATGCCAGACAAAATAACCAACAGACTAGTGGGCATGGTCTAAAGCAGTTGGAAAGCAACTACTTAGTTTCAATATGAGAAGCTTAACATGTAGCTTATCCTGGAACAATGGTTCTAAATCTTAAAAGCAATGCAAGAACTCAGGGGGCGAAGCCTCGCTTCTACGAGCCCGCTTCTGCGGCAAATGCGTTGCACCTGCGAACCTAGGCTGGTTGGTCCTCTTCCCGCTCTGCTTCTACGACCACTGGCCAGTCCATGTAGGCTGCTTCTATGGTCAATAGCTTACTTCTGTGAGCTCGCACTAGAGGAAATTTCTTGGTGTGATTACACCAGAACCCCTACTGCTTCAGTCCTCCCTCCAAGCTCCATGTTCTGCAACTCGTCAGAATATCACCAAATTCCCCACATGTCACGCCCCGAACTAGGGGGAAAGACCGGCACCCGGTGCCTCATCTATCCTTGCGTACCAACTTACGACGGAGGGGTTTTGAGCATATAATGTCATACTTTGGCCATGGGCCACGTTGCAAGACAGTCGCGAATATTGACTAAATACTAATATAAATATGGGCCGACAAGGCCGTCATAACTACTACAGTTGACAAACCAACAAAATATACATAAAAGACCTACAAGCTCATCATACTTCACTAACTGACAGAATATGTCTACAAACCTCTAATGATGGATATACTGTGATCGGAATAGGGTCCCGACCTACTCATAACATATATACATATATATACAAGATATACATAAAGCTCTAGACCCGGAAACTCGAAATGGATGGAGTTTACCGATCAAGCTGAACTTATGACAACACTTAATGAGAAGGCCTACCCGTCTGTCTATCTAAACCCGCACGCATAAAATGCAGCGCCCCCAGAAAAGGCACGTCAGTACGAAATAATGTACTGAGTATGTAAGGCAATATACTGAAAGCTCAAACTGAACTGATAATATAAGAACTGCAAGTAGCTAGAAGTCAAAGATAATCTGAAGATATGCTTACTTGCTGATACTGATTCTACTCTCTCAATATATTAAGAAATAGTTATCCGGCCTTATAAGAATCGGCATATATATATATATATATATATATATATATATATATATATATATCTGCTCTGCCGTAGTAGGGTCGCTCATAGGCGCTCGGTCATACTAGGCTGTGTATCTCGACCAACTGGGATCGCTCATAGACGCTCGGCCACAGTAGGCTCGATATATAACTTACCATCTGATTAGAGGTTTCCCAATAGGGGTCTGCCCATCGATTATAGCTCGATGGTAATGAAAATACTGTAATACTGTATACACAGACTCTCTGCTCTCTTGGATAGAAAAAGGAAATATTCAAATGGATATGAATTCCCGATAAAGATAACATTGTAACTTACAAAACTAGGAAAATATACGTAAATTTCGGGATATGAATTTTTCTTTATGCCTCGTTATCAAACTCGTGTAACTACGAAATCATGCAAAATGATGGAAGGTCTTAACCTTAACATACCTGGAGTTGATTATCTTGATCCCTCTAACACACGTCAATTGCGACAACATGTAATGACGAGATTGAAGTAGGGAAAAATCCGCATAATATTCTGGTGAAAGATTGCACCGTACTCCCGTATAATTGCAAAATCTCAGGTTTTGAACTGTTGAAGGTGCTATGAAATTAGATGCCATGAAATATCACGTTGAATCCTTGAAGATTAATATTTTGGCATTTGACACATGCTTTAAAGTTAAAGTTTTCATTTTTCCCAAACGTCTTGAATATCGGTGTTACAGACCGCAAAAAAAACAACCTTGTGTGATTGATGTAACCAACCATATGTTTCTTTGACATGAAATGACTTCTTAAGAAAAATGGATCAAGCTTTGAAATAAATAATACTATGTGGTAAATGATAAAAAGTAGCAACCATTACAAGATTGGAAGGATTTCGCCACAAGTCGTGGTGTGAGAAAGAGACCTAAAGGAGAGAATGCCCTGGCCCTTGGATTTATTCACAGAACAGTTGCCTAGATGGCAAGAAGAGTACTAAAGTATTCGCAAGAACTATAGGTTATGATAATGATAAGTGCATCAGTCAACATTCGAGGACGAATGTTCCACAGGGGAGAATGATGTTACATCCCGCATTTTCGTATGTTAAAGTTTCGTCGTAAGTTAATCGACATAAATTCGGGAATGAGATTATTTTAAAATTAATAAGCATTTTATGTTGTTTCAAACAAGTAATGAGTAAATTCATGAAGGTGAGAGGGTAAGCAAATTGATGAAAATGAATTTCGTCGAAGTTTGATATTTTGGGATAATATATGGCCCAAGCTAAAATACCCGGTATTTATGGACTAGTACCATACAAGGTACCACATGGCCATGATAGCAAGGCGTATAAGGTATGCTAAAGGTGAGTAGTATTATATGTAATTTGAGATAATTCTTAATTATGTGGATAATCGGGTAATTATTTAGTAGGAGATTAACAAATAATTAAGATGATCGGTGGTTAATTTTTGGATAAGGATATCATCCTTAACGTGGCAGTAAACCACCCAAATATGCATATGACTCTTAAGTCACTATTGAGAGGTGGCAAGACAAAAGACTACGGATATGTGGTTAAGCCATTACATAAGGTAGGGCACACATAAATTATAACAAAATATATCTCTAACAAAGAGACATCATATTAAAAGAGTTGTTGGGAAGGTGTTACTCATTCATCAGGACCCAAGAAAATTAAACTTGTATGTTCTGTGATACTTCGATTTATTTTGAGATGGGAAAGCTTGCAACTAAATCTGGATATCAAAAATTTAGGTTGGATGTGAAAGTTTGTTATGTTACCACATAGTATTATTTATTGAAAAGAATGATCCATTTTTCTTAAGCATTCATTTCATGTCAAAGAAACATATGGTTGGTTACATCAATCACACAATGTTGTTGTTTTTGCGGTCTGTAACACCGATATTCCAAACATTTGGGCAAAATGACAAGTTTAACTTTAAAGCATATGTCAAATGACAAATATTGATCTTCAAGGATTCAATGTGAGATTTCATGGCATCTGATTTCATAGCACCTTCAACAGTCCAAAACCTAAGATTTTGCAATTATAAGGGAGTACGGTGTAATCTTTCATAAGAATATCATATAGATTTTTTCCTACTCCGATCTCGCCGTTACATGTTATCGCAATTGACGTGTGTTAGAGGTATTGTCAATAGAATCGACTCCAGGTATGTTAAAGCTAAGCCCTTCCTTCATGTTGCATGATTTCGTAGTTACACGAGTTTGATAACGAGGCATAAAACTCATTTTGTATGGTTTTTCCCTACTCCGATCTTGCATCATTTTGCATGCCCTTCCTTCTTTCTTTATCGGGACTTCATAATCATTTGAGTATTTCTTTTTTCAACTCAAGAGAGCAGAGAGTATATATATACAATATTACAGTACTTTCATTACCATTGAGCTATAATCGATGGGCAGGTCCATATTGGGAAATCTCTGATCAGATGGTAAGTTATATACCGAGCCTGCTGTGGTCGGGCACCTATGAGCGAGCCCAGTTGGTCAAGATATAGAGCCTAGTACGGCCGAGCGCCTATAAGAGAGCCTATTACGGCAGAGCAGATATATATAAATATATATATATATATATATATATATATATATATATATATATATATATATATATATATATGACGGACAACTATTTTACTTACTATATTGAGAGAGTTGAGTCAGTATCAGTAGGCAAGCATATCTTCAGATTATCTTTGACTTCCAACTACTTGCAGTTATTATATTATCAGTTCAGTTTCAGCTTTCAATATATTTCCTTACATACTGGGTACATTATTTCGTACTGACGTCCCTTTTGTGGGGGAGCTGCATTTCATGCGTGTAGGTTTAGACAGACAGACGGGTAGGCCTTCTTATTAATTGTTGCCCAAATCCAGCTTGATCGGTAAGCCCCATGCCTTTCAGAGTTGCCGGGTGTAGAGCTTTATGTATATGTATATCTATATATATGTTATGAGTAGGTCGGGACCTTGTTCCGATCACAGTATATCCATCATTAGAGACTTGTAGACATATTCTGTCAGCTAATGCAGTATGATGGGCTTGTAGGTCTTTTATGTACATTTTGTTGGTTTGTCAGCTGTAGTAGTTATGGTGGCCTTGTCGAGCCAGCTTTATATTGATATTTAGTCAGTATTCGCAACTGTCTTGCAACGTGATCCATGGACAAAGTATGACATTATATGCTTAGAATCCCTTAGTCGTAAGTTGGTACGCAAGGATAGGTGAGGCACCGGGTGCCGATCTCGCCCCCAAGTTCGGGGCGTGACACCCGGGGCATCGCCCAAACATACTAACAAGTTCGAAATCATTAGACGAACTCGCTTGACCCCTAGGAACACTTAAAATAATATCAAAACTCAGAATTGCACCCTAAAGAAAATCAAATCAACTCATGAACTTCAAGTTCTTCTAACTTACTCCGAACGCACCGAATCATACTTAGGTTACTCGAATGACATCGAATTTTGCGTGCAAGTCATAAATAACCATATAGAACTATTCTCAGGCTTAGAATCCCAGATGGACTCCGATAACACCAAAACCTACTTCAAACCAAAGTTAAAGTATTTGAAAACCTTCAATGCGCCAACTTTTAATATTAAGCGTTGAAACACTCTCGGGTCTTCTAAAACCCGGTCCGAACATACGCCCAAGTCCAAAATCATCATATGAATCTATTGGGACCGTTAAGTTTCGGTTCCGGTTCCGAAGTCGTTTACAACCATTTTAAGCCAATATTAAGGAACTAAATGTTCTAATTTCGACCTGAACCCTTCCAAACCCGAAAAACCATCCCCGCAAATCATAAAGTAGTAAAAGCATATACATGGAGTCTTAATTAGGGAAAGGGGATCTAGAAAGAAAAATGACCAGTCGGGTCGTTACATTCTCCACCCCTTAAACAAACGTTTGTCCTCAAACGGGTCTAGAATCGTACCTAGAGTACCGAATAAGAGTGGATATCAGCTCCACATGTCCTCCTCGGTCTCCAAAGTCGCCTCTTTGACATGTTAACCCTCCACTGAACCTTTACCGCATAAATCTTCTTGGATCTCAATTAGCGAACCTTCCTATAAACAATGGCAACACGTTCCTCCTTATCCCCAGGCTCTCATCTAGCTTAACCGTGTTGTAGTCTAACACTTGCGAGTTGTTGGCATGATACTTCCGGAGCATAGACATGTGGAAAATAGGATGAACTCCCGATAGCCTGAGAGGCAAAAGAAGCTCGTAAGTAACCTCGCCAACTTGTCTCACCACCTCAAATGGACCTATAAACCTTCGGCTCAACTTGCCCTTCTTCTCGAACCTCATGATTCCCTTCATTGGTGAGACTTTCAATAGAACCTTCTCGCCCACCATAAATGATAAATCACCCGCCTTTTGTGCAACTCTTCTGTCTGGACTATGCTGTGCGAAGTCGCTCTTGAATGAACGTCACCTTCTCTAAGACATCCTTCACCAAATCAGTACCATATAACCTAGCCTCGTCGGGATCAAACCATACGATGGGCGAATGACATCGCCGACCATACAAAGCCTCAAATGGAGCCATCTCAAAGATGGACTGGTAACTGTATTATAGCAAAATCGGACAAAGATAAGAATATATCCCACTTCCCTCTAAAGGAAATCACACATGCATGCTCTAAGCATATCTTCTAAGATCTGAACCGTCTGCTCCGACTGCCCGTCGGTATGCGGATGAAAGGTTGTGCTAGCTCTAACCGGATCGCCAACTCACTATGTACTGCCCTCCAGAAATGCGAAGTAAACTGAGGGCCTCTATCTGATATGATGGAAACAGGCACACCATGCAGCCAAACAATCTCTTGAATGTAAATCTAGGCCAATCTCTCTGAAGAATATGTGGTCACAACTAGAATGAAGTGTGCCGACTTAGTCAATCTGTCGACTATTACCCAAACTACATCAAACGTCCTCAAGGTACATGGCAACCAAACTACAAAGTCCATAGTGATGCGCTCCTATTTCCACTCAGGTATAATCATCCGCTGGAGTAGGCTGTCTGGTCTCTGATGCTCATAATTAACTTTCTGGCAATTCAGGCACCTCGCTACATACTCAACTATGTCCTTATTCATCCCCCGCCACCAATAATGCTGCCTCAGGTCACGATACATCTTCATAGCACCTGGATGAATAGAATATCGAGAATTGTGTGCCTCCTAGAATTTTTTCCCTCAATCCATCAATATTAAGAGCACATAGACAACCCTGGAGTCGTAGAACACCATCTCACTGATAGTAACCTCCTTGGCACCACCCTTTAGTACCGTCTCTCTGAGAACCAAAAAGGGCAAGTTGTCATACTGACGAGCCTTAATCTCCTCGAAAAATGAAGAATGAGCGGCGACACATACAAGAACTCGGCTAAGCTCTAAGATATCCAACCTCACAAGTCTGTAAGCAAAGGACTGAATGTCCAAAGCTAATGGCCTCTCCTCTACTGAAATGAATGCTAAACTACCTATACTCTCAGCCTTTCTGCTCAAGGCATCCGCAACCACATTCGCTTTTCCCATATGATAAAAGATAGCAATATCATAATCTTTTAGTAACTCAAGACACCCGCGATACCTCAAATTGGGATCCCTCTGCTTGAACAAATTCTACAAGCAGCAATGACCAGTGTAAACCTCATAGGACACCCTATAAAGATAATGCCTCCAGATTTTGAGAGCAAGAACTATCGCGGACAACTCCAAATCGTGTACGGGGTAATTATTCTTGTGGGGCTTCAGCTGACGTGAAGCATATGCAATAAATCGCCCCTCCTGCATCAATACACAACCCAAGCCAAAGCGTGAAGTATCGCAATACACAGTATACATCCCTAAACTAGAAGGCAACACTAACACTGGTGATGTAGTTAATGCGGTCTTGAGCTTCTGAAAGCTCGCCTCGCAATCATCGTACCATCGGAACAAAGCACCTTTCTGGGTAAACATAGTCAAAGATGATATAATATATGAGAAGCCCTCCACAAACCGGAAATAGTAACCTTCTAACCTCAAGAAGCTCCTGATCTCAGTCGATGTGGTAGGACGAGGCCAACTCTGAATCTCGATCTTCCTGGGATCTACCTTAATACCCTCACCTTGATACAACATGCCCAAGAATGCCACAGAATCCAGGTCTGAAGCACCACTCTCAAATGTTGCTCGTTCTCCTCCACACTACGCGAGTAGATCAATATGTCATCAATGAAGACAATGACAAACGAGTCAATATATGGTCTGAACGCTCGATTCATCAAATCCATAAATGTCGTTGTGGCGTTAGTAAAGCCGAAGGACATCACTAGAAACTCATAATGACTATATCTAGTTCGAAAATCCGTCGTAGGAACATCCGAATCACAAATCTTCAGCTGATGATACCCCCATCTCAAGTCAATCTTAGAGAACAACCTGACACCCTGCAACTGGTCAAGCAATCCATCAATACGCGGCAATGGGTACTTGTTCTTAATGGTAAATTTGTTCTACAGGCAGTAATCAATGCACATCCGCATAGTCCCATCTTTCTTCTTCATGAACAACACCGGTGCACCACAAGGCGACACATTCGATCTGACGAACACCTTTGCTAGAAACTCCTCAAGTTGTTATTTCAACTCCTTCAACTCTTTCGAAGCCATGCAGTGCTGTCGAATAGAGATAGGTTGGGTACCTCGAGCCAAACCAATAAAGAAATCGATATCACGATCTAGTGGCATGCCTGGTACACCAAAAGGAAACACATCGATGAACTCTCAGACCAAGGGCACTAAATCAATTATTGCAGTCTCTGCAGTAGTATCCTGAACATAAGTTAGATAAGCCAAACAATCCTTCCCGACCATGTGCCAAGACTTCATAAAAGAGATAACCCGACTAGATGCACTAATAGATGAACCATTTCAATCCAATCTAGGCAACTCTGGCATCGCCAAGGTAATGGTCTTGGCATGGCAATCAAGGACGGGATGATATGGAGACAACTAATCCATGCCGAGGATTACCTCAAAGTCGGTCATATCAAGAAATATAAGATCCTTTATAGTCTTATAACCACAAAAAGTCACTGTACAGGACCGATAGATTTGATCCACCACAACAAAATCGCCCACTGGTGTGTACACATATACAGGAGTAACCACGGACTCGCGAGGAACACCCAGAAAGTGAGCAAACATATATGAAACATATGAATATGTAGACCCTAGATAAAATAGTACCGAAGCATCCCTATCACAGACAGAAATAATACTTGTGATTTGGTTTGGTTGGAAAAGCATAGAACCTAGCCGGAGCATCACCTGACTAGCCTCCACCTCTAGGACGGCCCCTACCCACTTGCCCTCTTCCTGGCTTGTGCGACAACTGGTGTTGTAATCATAGAATGATAATCCTGATGTACTTCCTTACCACAAAGTCTAGGACAAAATCTCTTCATCTGGCAAGGATCCCTGTACTCGAAACAACCCTCGAAACGGTGGACTGCTGACCTGAAGTCTGACCCAGATGGCATGAATACCCACTGGAGGAACCCTAAATTGCTAGCAGGCGCTAAGAGCTCTCTGGAATAGCGTTGAAATAGGGTCGCACTAGTGCACCCTAAGGAGGTGGCGGTGCTGGATATGTGTGCTTTCTAGACTGACCCTTTACAAACTGACCTCTGCCCTCAGACAGAGCACCACTAAACCATCTAGAATACCAAAACGTTTGTCCCTCGACGTATACTCTTGGCTCCGCTAACGAACACCCTCGATCTTCTGAGCTATCTCAAAAACTAGCTCATAAGAAGTCCCCATCTCAACCTCTCGGTCCATAGTGGCATGGATACCATAGTGCAAACCTGTAAAAAACCTTCGTACTCACTCTACATCGGTGGAAAGTATCATAAGTACATGGAGAGTCAACTTAGAGAATCTCGCCTCATAGTCGTTCATCGACATCAGACTCTACTGAAGTTTCTCGAACTGAAATCACAGCTCTTCCCTCTAAAAGGGTGGAATATATCTAATCAGAAAGAGGCGTGTGAACTGGTCCGAAGTCAAGGGAGGAGAACCTGCTGTCCTGCCAAGGATATAGGACTACCACCATCCGGGCCCTGCCCTCTAACTGAAAGGTGGTAAAGTCCACCCCGTAGGACTCTAATATCCTCATGTTGTGCAGTCTATTCCTACAATGATCAATAACATCATGTGGGTCCTCATGTTGATTACCTCCAAAGACAGGAGGATGTAGCCCGGTCTATCTATCCAATAGCTTATACGGCTCGCAGGCCTCAACTAGTCTTGGCTCAGGTATAGCTGCTGTAACAGGTTGAGCTCTGCCCGCGGGTAGTGCCCAGGGTCTGATACACGGTATCTGCATGTTGATCACCTCCAAAGATAGGAGGATGTAGCCTGGTCTATCTATCCAATAGCTTATGCGGCTCGCAGGCCCCAACTGATCTAGGCTCAGGTATAGCTGCTATAACAGGTTGAGCTCTGCCCGCGGGTAGTGCCTAGGGTCTGATACACGGTATCTGCATGCCCTGGAGCTTGAGCGGTAAGGGTATGTGTTCCCCATCACGCCTAAGATATGGCTGGGTCTGCTGGAAATAAACCAGCCTGAGTCATAGAATCCATGAACTGTAGCATACGGCCCATGACCTCTTTAAATCCTGGACCGAACATGAAATCCACTACGGCCTACTCTTGCAGACACCTTGCCCTGCTCCTCAATAACAGGATCCTCCACTGGATCCACTAGTGGCACAACTGGAGCAACTCTAGGATGCTCTTATCCTCTACCACAAGCTACAGCCCTCCCTCGACCTCTACCTTGGCCTCTAGCAATAAGGGGAGCAGCTCCTCCACGGTTAGGCACATCTTCCACGCGACTTCTCACCATTTGTGAGAGAATAAGAGAAAGATACTTAGCACAACATCAACTACAAGATAGTTACGAAGAAAGAGAAGTTTCCTAACACCCTATAGCCTCTCGAAGATAAGTACAGACGTCTTCACATCGATCTGAAAGACTCTATGAAGCCTGCTCATGACTTGTGAGTCCTATGTGAACCTAGTGCTCTAATACCATGTTATCACGACCCAATTCTTCCTATAGGCTGTGATGGTGCCCAACGTAGTTGCTAGACAAGTCAACGACGAACTAGCCATATATTTATTCCTTTTAATAATTTCAAAGTAGTTGATTTTTATTTATTAAGTAAATAAACAGTGGAAAATTTAATAAAGTAAAGCATAAATTAATAAAAGAGAAACTATGATGAAATAAATACTCAAAAGTCAGAAAGTGTCTACTAGCATATTTCCAAGACCCGGTGTCACAAGTGTATGAGCAACTAGTAGAACATACAAAACACCTAAGCTACTATCTGAAACTAAGATAGATAGAAAGTAAATACAAAAGAGAGAGATTGTGTGTTCTGCAGAACGGACCCAGAGAGTATCTCACCAGTAAGCCTCACGATAACGGGGTGTGCACCTGAATGGACACCAGATGCAACTGCCTCAAATCCTGCACGATTAGTGTAGAAGTGTAGCGTGAGTACATAAAGGACATGTCCTGATGGTAGGATATATTCTTGTGTTTTAGTCGCTTATTGCACTCTATTTCAGTGTACTTTGTGTTTGAGATTAAATTGGTATCGTTTTGCACGTAGTGTGTCTTTATGCCTTGTAGGAGCAATTCTGAGTTATGTAGATGTTGTGGAGATAAATCGAGATATTTCGAGCTTTTAAGTCTGAGTAAAAGTCCAAGGGATTAAGTCGGGATCGTGTTCGGGGATCAATGGACAAATAGTGCACTTAGTTGGAGGAAAAAGAGTTGAGCAGGAGTGAAACTCAGATGCGCGATCACGCATGAGAGACCCCCAGGGCACGTACGACTGAACAAATGACATAATATTCTGCCTGACACGCCGGCCATGAGCGCAGTCACATCTCTAATTACGCGGCCGCACACGTCCGCTTCTGGGAATGTTACCCAGGCCTATTTTGGTAAATTCAGAGGCAACACTTTTTGACCTATATGAATCCTAGCTTGTGTCAAAACAAGGTATCTTAGATTTTGGAGCAACATTTGGAGAGAAGAAAGCAATGAAACAATGTAGACTCAAAATACTTCATCCAATTAATTAAATATGGAAGTTTGTTTGATTTTATGAATTATAATGTCTTCTGGTTCTTCTAATACTCTTATGATAAACACCTTCTCCATTATGGAGTAATCTTTCTTAAGGTTATTGACAAATGTTGTGATTTGACTATTGTTTGGGGTTAGCTCTATGCGAGTTGCCTGAATTCATTGAATGAGTTATTAATTGAACTAGAAGGTCATTTGTGATTTTACTTTAATCAAAAGAGAAGTGTTGATGTAATTCACATTGTGTTATCTTGTTTGTGTTGATTTTACGCCTCTCATATGTAATCGTAAGAGCTTAGAGAGTTATCAATTGACCCAATTTAGAGGAATAGTCGAGCGGTATTCGTCGAAAGATCATTCATTCACTGTATTTTTTCATCTGTTCATAGGACCAGTTATTACGTTGGTTAACGGAACTTTTATTCATTTGGAAGAAGAATACAAATCCTAAGATTCGCATAATCATCTGTTGAAATCAAAGGATTCAATTAAAGTTAAAAGTGAACTTAGTACGGAATTACCCAAAATAATAGTTGACCACATATCTTGTAACAACGCTTACTTCTCACCTTTAATTTTAATCGTTTCTACTTGGTCATTAAAGTTCCATTATTTTCTCACAATCGATAATCTTCATTTTTACCATTAATTGATAATAACATAAATCAAAGGTTTAATTTCCTGGATAGTGTTAAGCTGAAGAATTATTAGAACATTATTTAAGCCAATCCCTGTAGAGACGAACTATACTATTTTTTACTAGCGAGCCTAAGTTTTATACACCAGTTTTGCGCTGGGATTGGAAATCAATATTGTTGAAATAATTTTCGGTGCTAATTTAGGAACAATTTTACTTTATTTTCCTTGCTTACACTCTTCCTATTTGTGTGTAGGAAACATGTTAAATTTAGTGGTGTATGAATCCTCTTCCAAGGAATTGGTGCCATACAATCCAAAAGTAGACAAGCACTTGCGGCAGTGGAGTCAAACTTCGACTCAAAATACAATGGTGAACGACGGAAGGGACGTGGACCTATTTGCGAGAGGTAGCTCAACAATAGGATGCATGGTTATCAGCTGAAGGAGCCAAAGAGCTGCGGATGAAACAGTCGACGAGGATCGCAGGTTCAATCTCAACCGAACCATGGTCGAAGATGAATTTGAAAATGCATCTCTCAGACCTGTGAGGTCTCTAGGAGATTATTCCAGACCAGTGTACAGCCAACAACAATCTAGTGTGATGCCCCCGCCCATTGTTGGCAATAATTTTGAACTCAAGCAGGGAGTTATCTAGACCATTCAGAACAATTGCATTTTCGGAGGCAAACCCAATGAAGATCCCAACAACCATCTGAAGGACTTCGACGAAATTATGAACACATGATGCCATCTACCTCAGAGCATTCCCTTTCTAATTTAAGGATGATGCAAAGTAGTGGTTGAGAAGTTTACCCACAGGGTCAATCCGTACGTGGGAGGAGATGACTACCAAGTTCTTAGAAAAATATTTCTCTGCTTCTAAGACTGGACGGATGAGGAAGGAGATTCACAATTTCAGTCAAGGTGAAGGGGAGACACTAGTCTAGGCATGGGAAGATTTCATGAGCTATTGCGGAGGTGCCCTCATAACGGAATGGAGCAATGGATGCAACTCCAAGACTTCTAGGACGGGTTAAACCCGTCATCAATGAGATTGCTCAATAGTGCGGTTGTAGGTCCTCTGATGAAGAAAATTCTAGAAGAGATTGTCACACATCTGAATGAACTATCTGAAGACGCAGAATAATGGTCCACTGATCAAGGGGATCGAAGAATATCAGCAGGGGTACACCTAGTAGAATCATCTATAGCAACGCAGGCCCAAATTGCAGCTATGGCCAAGGACATCAAGAAATGGACGATAGCTCAGGTGCAAAATCAACCACGTGTGGGATTTGACATATGTGGATTAGGACAACTAACTCATGAATGCCAAACATTCACCACAGAAGAAGAAGTTGAGGCAGAAGGGAATTTTAACAGAGGCAACTACTAAGGAGGTGGTAATTTCAATTCTATGGGACAGAGACATCCGGGGTTCTCATGGAGTTCTTCAAATGGTAGCTTGAATTCTTGGCAGCAGCAAAATCCCAGAGCACCAGTGCAAGGACTTCCTGGCTTCTAGAACCAAGAGAGGCAGCCATACCAGCCTCCATATCCCAATAACTCAAGTTTAGAAGATATAATAAAGGCATACACAAATATGTTGTGCGATATTATTCTATCATTGATGATTGAACCCTTTTATTCTTGTTCTCTCGCATACAGTGAGAACATGCACTGTATCTACCGCCGTATAGGAGCTGGAGCCCCATGTGGCAACTAGACTATGGGCAAAGGTCGAGGTTGAGGTCGCACCAGAGGTCGAGCTCAACCTAGAGCTCGAGCAGCAGCACCGGTAGTGGAGCCTCAAGTAGATTTTGATGAGGAGGTTCATCCTAGGATGTATCTATTGGACCAGCTCAGGTCCTGGAGGAGTTCATAGCCACTCCAGTGCTTCAGGATGCTCTAGTTCGTTTGGTTGGCCTTATGAAGAGTGTGTCCCACACCGGTACCTTTCTGGTAGCACCAGCCGTATCTCGGGATGGGGGAGGAGTAGAGAATGCTGCTACTCACACCCTATAGCAGATGGCTCTCCAGGTTTAGACTCCAACAGCCCCGCTAGTTGGGGTAGTTCAGCAATTATTACAGCACAGGCCGGTGATAGTCCTGCTTTGTCTTTTGAGGCTATGTTATGGTTAGGTAAGTTCACCAAGCTCTTGTATGTTCATTTTAGTGGTTCATCTTATGATGATCCACAGGATTTTCTGGACCGTTGCCACAAGGTGTTGCACAACATGGTATAGTTGAGACCAATGGGGTCAACTTTGCAACATTTCAGATGACTCGTTTCGCTCGAAGATGGTGGAGAGATTATATGTTGACTTGACCAGCTGGGTTTCCTGCACTTACCTAGGATCAGTTCTCAAAGCTATTTCTAGATATGTTCATCCCTGACACCTCGAGAGAGGAGTACCACAAGAAATTTGAGTGACTTCAGCAGGGTGGTATGACTATCACCCAATACGATAATTGATTTGTGGACTTAGATCTCCATGCCACTATCTTGCTTCCTACTGAGAAGGATCGAGTGAGGAGATTTATTGATGGGCTCACTTACTCTATCAGGCTTCAGATTGGAAAAGAGACAAGGAGTGATATTTCCTTCCAGAAGGCCGTTGATATTGCCAAACGTGTCGAGTTAGTTCGTGCTCAGGAAATGGTACCGGTATCATATAAGAGGCCCCGTCATTCCAGTAGTTTCAGTGGCGCCTCATCTTGATGAAGGGATGCTTTTGGCATAGGTCATCCTCCCATTCCATTTCATTCAGCACTTTAGGCATCTCATAGTGTTTCTAGGGGTCGTGGTCCTTATGTGTCTTATTCTGGGAAGCCAGCCTACAGTGCACCATCAGCTCCTATTAGTGTGCCTTCGGTTCAGAGCTATGACCGTGGTTATCTGGATCGTTCTAGGAAGCTTCAGTTTCAGTAGCCACAACAGCAAGATGGGTGTTTTGAGTATGGTAGTATTTGGCATATCAGGAGGTTCTGTCCGAGATTATTGGGCGGCATGCCACAACATAGTTCTCATGTTATGGTTCTAGCACCGGTTTCTCCATCTCCCACTCAGCAGGCAAGGACAGGGGTCAGGCAGCCAGAAGTGGGGGTTAGGCCGTTAGAGGTGGAGTTCAGGACGTTAGACATGGAGGCCACCCAAGAGATGTAATTCAGAGTGGTGGGGCCTAGCCCCGATGTTATGCTTCCCATCTAGGCCAGAGGCCGAGTCATATGATGTTTTTGTTATCACAGGTATTGTTTCTCATTTTCTATAGAGATGCTTCAGTTCTATTTGATCCGGGATCTACTTACTCATATGTGTCATCCTATTTTGCTGCATATATGGTTGTGCCTCGTGATTCTTTGAGTTCTCATGTGTTTTTGTCCACGCCTGTGGGAGATTCTATTTTTGTAGATCGTGTCGATCGCTTGTGTGTGGTTACTATTGGGAGTCTTGAGACTAGTGTAGATCTTCTACTTTGTGATATGGTAGATTTTTATGTTATCTCGGGTATGGATCAGCTATCACTTTATCATGCTATATTTGGATGTAATGCCAAGAAGGTGACCTTAGCCATGCCAGGTTTTCCTCGATTAGATAGGAGGAGGACTCTTTTTCATTCTACTATAGGGGTTATCTCCTATGTGAAGGCTCGACGCATGGTCGAGAGGGTATATCTAGCTTATTTGGCCTATGTCCGTGATTCTAGTGCGGTGGTTCCTTCCATGGATTCAGTGCCAGTTGCTTGTGATTTTCCAAAGGTGTTTCTTGCAGACCTGCCGGGGATGCCACCCGACAAGGATATTGATTTTTGTATCAATTTGGCTCCGGGCACTAAGCTCATTTCTATTCTTCCATACCATATGGCCCCGCCAGAGTTGAAGGAGCACTTGCAAGATTTGCTTGATAAGTGCTTTACTAGACCTAGTGTCTTGCCCTGGGGTGTGCTCGTGTTGTTCGTGAAGAAGAAGGATGGGTCGATGAGGATGTGCATAGACTATCGACAGTTGAACAAAGTCACTATCAAGAACAAACATCTGTTGTCGAGGATTGATGACTTATTTGATCAGCTTTAGGGTGGCAAAGTGTTTTTGAAGATTGATTTGAGCTCTTACTATCATCAGTTGAGTATTAGGGCATCCGATGTCCCTAAGACGGCTTTTTGTACTCGGTACGGGCATTATGAGTTCCTAGTGATGTCATTTGGGTAGACAAATGCCCCAACAACATTCATGGATTTGATGAATTGGGTGTTCAAGCCTTACTTGAATTTTTTTGTGATTGTATTCATTGATGATATCTTGATCTACTCCCGCAGTCGAGAGGAGCATGTGCAGCATCTTCGGATTGTACTTCAAACTCTGAGAGATAGACAATTATATGCCAAGTTTTCAAAGTCTGAGTTTTGGTTAGACTCGGTCGCCTTCTTGGGGCATGTCCTATAGGTAGAGGGCATAAAGATGGATCCTAAGAAGATTGAGGCAGTTTAGAACTGGCTAGATCTACTTCAGCTACAGAGATCCGAAGTTTCCTAGGTTTGGTGGGTTATTATTGCTAGTTCGTGGAGGGGTTTTCATCTATAGCTGCCCAATTGACTAGATTGATGAAGAAGTGCACCATTCAGATGGTCGGACGAGTGTGAGTTGAGCTTTCAGAAGCTCAAGACCACTCTGACTACGACTCCAATATTGGTGTTACCCACCAATTCAGGATCCTACACGGTGTATTGTGATGCATCTTGTATTGGGATCGGTTCAATATTGATGCAGGATGGCAGGGTGATTGCATACACATCGTGTCAGTTAAAGGTTCATAAGAAGAATTACATTGTTCATGACTTAGAGTTGGCAGCCATTGTTCATGCGCTGAAGATTTAGAGGCACTATCTTTACGGC
>ML374828.1:0-23791 GCA_005239525.1 Nicotiana knightiana
GCCTGAGTCAATGTACCACTTATACTCAAAACTGCGCTCATGTCTCCTGAAGTCCGGGGTAGCGACAGGCACCCCCAGTACATGTCCTCCAACTAGAACTACTGGTGACTTCTCAACGGCTGCTCTGGAAGGCATCTTAACTGTGGCACGTGCACCTCGTTGGCCTCTGTCTCTGACCCTTGCAACATTTTGCTTCGGGGTAACACCATCAGGAATCGCCACTCGTGTCCCCATCATCGGTGAGAGAATGGAACGATAATTTTCAAACTTCAAGATCAATAAACTCGCACGATAGGAATGAATGAAGTGAAATTGTGCTAAAAGTTCTGTAGCCTCTCGAAGATAAAAATAGACGTCTCCGTACCGATCCTCAAGACTCTACTAAACTCGCTTATGACTCGTAGTACCTATGAACCTAGGACTCTGATACCAACTTGTCACGACCCAAATTCTGTATCGGGATGGCACCTAGTCTCAGGGACTAGGTAAGCCTAACATTTCCACTGAACAACAATAATAGTAAAGGAATTATACAGTCTCGATATAGAAATCTTGACAGAGTTTACAATTTCCCAAAACCCTGTAAATACAAGTCATAAGCTCTACGAATCTTCTACAACTTCTAAGTACAATTGTTTGGAAATAAATATAACAGTGTATGAATAATAAATACAAGAAGGTGACTCTGANAACTTCACGAAATAATTCACAACAATGATGATATACAGCGGAAGGAAATTACAGAAATCAATCACGAAACAGCTCAAAAATACACAGAGATATGGACAGCAAAACGAGCCGAATCGAAAGGAAACACAATACAATAAAGAACACCAATAACTCAACTCCACGTCGGTTTGTTCACATCGAGCGTTAGCCATTAAAATTTGTAACTGGTAGAAATCTTTAAACATCAATTCACATAAAAAACTTTTGCAAATAAAATCATGTTTTATGGAAGAGTTTCATTTGAAACCATACTTTCTCCAAAAGTAGATATAAGTATATTTAGTAGAGATAATTACGTGAAACATAGTTTCCTTCAAAATACGAAACTTCCCAAGGATGCTTCCCCAATAAAAGACTTCCAAATATCATTTTAGGCAATATTAGTGCTTTTCAAATATACCCTCGATGTAATAGTCATTCAAATATAATCAGTTCAAAACCATTGCTTTTTCAATAATGCTTTTCAATAAAAATCTCTTGATTAAAACCTCCTCAAGATTTATCCACCGGAACTCAGTCCGTAACTCAGAAATTTGCCATGCAATATAGGAGGAATATCAAATCTTGCCAATAAATGCAGTAAGAGATCAGTAGGAATATCCAAATTTAGAACAACGTAATAAAATACAAAGACAAGCGCACGGCATCACTCTTCGTTCTTTTACTCTCATCCTCACCAAAACAAATGCACGTCATCACCCTTCGTGCTTTACTCTCATCCTCACCAAAACAAGTGCAGTAAATAGCAAACATGAAAAATGGAAATAATAATGCCTAAATTACTCGGCACGGAATGTCCCCTCGTGCATAACCTCACAAACACTCAGCATGGAATGTCCCCTCGTGCAATAAATAAATAACAGTCGACACGGAATGCCCCCCCGTGCAACAAATAAATAAACACTCAGCACGGAATGTCCAATCGTGCATAACCTCACAAACACTTGGCACGGAATGTCCCCTCGTGCAATAAATAAATAAACACTCGGCACGGAATGTCCCCTCGTGCATAACCTCACAAACACTAGGCCCGGAATGTCCCCTTGAGCTAAAATAACATAAACAACAATTTAACAAGGGAAATCAACAATAAGAACCATAAATCACAACATCCCGGCAAGGGAGTCAACAACGCAAACAGTATCATTTACAGAATAAATAACAATAGAAATCATACCATCCTGTCAAGGGAGTCAACAATGAAAACAACATCATCCCGGCAAGGGAAACAACTATAACCAATCTCGCCTAAACAATTAACTTTACGAAATAAAACTCAGCGGCCCAACAATAGGCAACATCAAGAAAACACCAACCTCATAAATGTTTATCAACTAGGTCCAAGTAGCACATAAGGGAAAATCATATAAAGCACAATGTAAGACTCACGGGCATGCTTGACACCAACGAACGGATATTCTAACTACAGCTAAACAAGTATAAAGCTAGATGACACTAGTATAGTCAATTTGGCAGTTTTAGGAAGTAAGTATAGCATGAAGATAAGAGCGGTAAGATATTCAATTAAGTCAATTAAGATTCAAAAAACAACAAAGGAATCCAAAAGCTAGTAATTCTAATCTAAGCAGGAAAGGATGAAACTAACAACCAAGGATTCAAACGTAACAATTACAACTCATACACAGGTAACATAAGAACCTACGAATCCTAAAAGACTAATCTATTAACAAATAAGATTGAGTATGCATTCGTCACCTCGTATACACGGATTACAATAAACAAGGAAGACTCAATCCTAAGGGGTATTTCCCCCACACAAGGCTAGGCAAGATACTTACATTGACACCAAGAATCCATATCAAGCCTCAAGCACCACTTTCCTTTCAAACTCCAAAACAATCGTATCTAGACATAATCGACTCAATAACATCAATAAATGCTAAACAACTCAATTTCAATTCCTAATAATAGATTTCCTAACATTCTTCCAAAATTTCAAAAAATTGACCCTGGGCCCGCTTGGTCGAAACAAGAGGTTCGGACCAAAACCCGATCACCCATTCACCCACGAGCCCGAATATTTAATTTTTTTTGGAATCCGACCCCAAAACAAGGTCAAATTCCCCAATAATAAAAAAGCCCTAACTCCATCCAAATCCCTAATTTTCTACCATTAATCTCATGTTTTTAGGCCAATAATCTAATGGTTGTTGATAAAAATGGAAGAAAACAAGTCAAATATTACTTACCCAAGAGATTATGGTAAAGAAGTTCTTCAAAAATCTCCCAAGAGGTGCGGAGAAGATGAAGTTTATGAAAAATTGAGGAAATCCTATGATTAATCTGTTTTTGGGACTAAATAATAACTGGGCAGATTTTAGTCTATGTGATCGAGAAGAAAGGCATGCGATCGCATAGTGCACTGGTTCCCTATGCTCCGCGATCGCGAACGAAGGAGTGCGATCGCACAGAATCACTAACCCTTACCCTATGCGATCGTGAACAGAGAAATGTGATCGAACAACATCACTACCCAGCCCCCCCAGCTATCCTATCCTCGTATGCGATCGCATAGTGCAACAGACCCTTCCCCCACTCACACTGCTATGCAATCGCGAATGTACCTATGCGATCGCAAAGTGTTAAACACAAGACACCAAAAAATTAACTTTACACCAGATTTTTCTATGTTTTCACACCCCGACACCTACCCGAAACTCACCCGAGCCCTCAGGGCTCAATACTCAATATGCACATAACCTCAAAAACATCCTATGGACCTATTCGAGTAATCAAATCACCAAAATAACATCTAAACATCGAATTAAACCTCAAAATCAATGAAATTTCTCAAAACTTCTTTAACCATCAACTTTTGCATTTAAGGTCTGAATCACGTCAACCCAAATCCTGTTATTACCATACTTCACAGATAACACATATAAATCATATTAAACATGTACCGAGCTCCAGAATCATGATACGGGCCCGATATCACAGGTTTCACCTCAAATTTCATTTTCCAAATCTTTTATATTTTTCATAAAACAATTTCTTTTAAAAATTCATTTCTCGGACTTGGGGCCTCGGAATTCGATTCCGGGCATACACCCTAGTCAAATATTTTCTTACGGACCCTCCGGGACCGTCAAATCACGGGTCCGGGACTGTTTACCAAAAATGTTGACTGAAGTCAACTTTTATTGAAATTTCTAATACAAAATTATTATTTTTTATCAGTTTTTCACATAAAGGCTTCCCGGCTACACGTTCGGGATGTGCACGTAAATCGAGATGAAATAGAAGGAGGTTTTCACGACCTCGAAATACAGAATTAGCTAGAAATATACGGGATGACCTTTTGGGTCATCACAGGAACTGACATCGATGGGGTCTGCAGCCGGTACTCCCTCGAGGTCAGCCTGAGGTACTTCGATCCCTGGAGTGGCTATGTTGTCGTTTTCCCCATGAAAACTAATGGTTGTCTGTGTGTGTGAGTACTGTTTGAGAGTCGACATGCTGATCCTGAAATCAAAAACCCTTACGAGAACAAGCGTAAAGCAGTGTATGTTACGAGCATTAGTACCAAGCAATCACTATTATCCTTAGCTCCACGGTGGGCGCTAAACTGTTTACCCCTAAAATCGGATAACAATTATATTTATAAGTGCTTTTAAGGATATTTGATTTCACCTAGCACAAATTGATGAATACGATAATTAATGTGAATAATTGACTGAATGATAAAGCAAACCAGTATAAAAATGCGATTTGGCCCTCGAGCTAGATCGCCCTCGAACGGCTAAGAATATATTTAAGAAATATGAGCTGAACTAAAGAGCAAGAGAGTTTATGAGAGAAAAGAGTATAGTATTGCTCTGTTATCCGAGAATTAGATGATTACAAATGATTAGAACCCCCCTTTATATAGTAGATGAATTCTACTTATGATACAATTCTAAATACGAAAGGAAATCTCATGATTGGCTGAATAACCGTGCTTGATTTGATTCGTGCGAGATTTCCGCCATGATCCTCGCCCGGTCATGGATATCTCAGCTTTCCGTTACCAAGCTATCTCCGGTCTTGCTCGGTGTCTATCCAGTTTGGTCTCGATCTCAATCGGTGCTTTGAATCCCGAGCTTGGTACTGCACCTTCATATCTCGGTCTGATATAATACGGGGTCGATCCTCGGCCCACTATCCTAGTCTCGGTTAATCAACAAAAAGTATACATTTGTGTATGTCTTACAAAGACCGTGGATAAAACTAATAAAACTTTAAAAATAGCATTCTTCATTTCATGCGTTTTAAAGAAAATATAATAACAAAACTAGAAAGTAAATTGTAGTATGACTCTGTTCGGTGCCTTCATGGACTAAACTTGTAGTCATAACTCCATGTAATCACAAAGTGTAATCTACTTTTATGATAGGATATTTATGCATTTACTATTTGTGAAATAAGTTGAGCAAAGCACTTAACTGTAGAAAAGCTAGTCAGATTTCACATTAGATACTTTACCATTTTAGGTGAAGAAACTGACAATTATCATTTACTTTTAACCTATCCTTGAGGAAAACAGAATTGAATTGAAAGTTCAACAATTAAGAAGTAGGAACTATTAATGCAACAGCAATTAGTAGACATTCTAATACATTTCTATCATTAGATAACTATTAGTATAACTAAAAGATAACAGCTTGTTTGGACGGTGGTTACATATTGTTTCGTAATGTATTATATTCTATTGTATTATATTGTACTGTATCGTTTGATAAATATAATATTTGGATAGATTGTATGGTTTGCCGTGGTTTCATGATATTACGCACTAGCAATGTGAAGAATAAACTTGTAATATTTTAAAGAAAAATCATGATACAGGGTAAAATTATTAAATATAAAGATAGGGTAAATGATAAAATAAATTATTTAATAATAGTAAAGGGTGAGATGAGAGAAAAGACAAAATAACGACGCGGCCACACCAAATTCGTTACATAATGTGGCACATTTCCTTGTTATGTAACAATATATTTAACGATACAATACAATAAAAATTAAGTAACAATCAAAACAAACATCATATTCAAAGTAATGTTACAATTCAATACAATACGTAACAACCATCCAAACAAGTTGAAAAGGCAAGCGTATATGTTGTTTTCAACATGCAATCAACCCCAATATTAGGGGTAATCAAACTGAATCGCGAAATTGTACCAAATCGAAAAGTCAAACTAAATCAACTAAAATCCCGATTATGTTAGGTTTGATTTAGTTTGGTATTGAATAAAAAAAATTCGAATCAAACCAATATATAAATTTATAATTTTTATATATACTTTTAAGGTTTTATATAGAATTTTCTTTAAAAAGTATCTAAAAATATTTGGGATCCTCTCATGGGATGTAATATTTAATAAAACTATGAAATGCATCTATTTTATTTACTTTAAAATTTGGATTGTATCCTTACTTCCTTATCAAGTGTTATTGAAATGCCTCAATCTTTTAGTCCTTTCATATTCATATGTCAAGATCTATTACATTTTTATATCTTGACATATTTGAAATAATATTTTGATAATTTAAAATTAAATAGAAGATATCATTATTTAGGTATCATATTGATTTTTATGTTTAATTATTAAATTTGATTAATGTTGAAAGCGTACATTAACGAAAAATTATTGTTAGATGACAAAGAGATAACTATCATATGTTATTAAAGAAATTTCACCATAAGAATGTGTATAGATCATGTATTTGTCAGGGTTTTCAATTTTTATTAAATATATATTCACTTTTAAAACTTAATCTGTAACATTAATAAAGTAATGCAATAGTATTCATGTAACGAAAACCCAAAAAAATCCGAAAAACCCGGCAAAAGCAAACTAATCTAAATCGATATAGTTGACTTGGTTTAATTTTGATAAAAACCAAACTAAACCGGTCTCTATACACCCCTATCAATATGACGACTTTCAGTATATTAATTTAAATAATTAACTTTTTTCTATAAACGTATAAAAAGTATAGATTCAAGTTCTATAAACTCGCAGAAAGCATATTGAACTTCTTTTTCAAGAAAATTTGTAAAGAAATAACTTACAAAAACTACTTTTTAGTAATGATTTTAAAACCACTTCAACGAAGATTTTCCTTTTTCTTTTTCCGGAGCCGCAGTTTAAACATATTATTAATTGCGAATCCCCTGCATCTTTCTAATTCTTCTATATATACGCGTCCTCCGTGTTATTTTTATTCACGCATGTGATGACCCAAAAAGTCATCTCTCATTTTGTAAGTCAAAATTATGTTCCGCCATGAAAACCTCATTTTATCTCACCTAGTTTTGTGTGCACGGTTCAGGCGTATATCCGAAAAGCTTTCATATCAAAAACTGAGAAAAATGCTAATTTTGCCTTTAAAATTGAATTTTAAGTTGACTTCAGTCAACATTTTGGGTAAACGGACCCGGACTCGTGATTTGACGGTCCCAGAGGGCCGTAGAAAAATATGGGACTTGTGCGTTCGCCACAAATTGAATTCCGAGGTCATAAGCCCGAGAAATAAATTTTTGAACGAATTTGTTTTACTCAAATTATAAGAGTTTTTGGAAATTTTATTAAATTTGAAATTGATGGTATCAGGCTCGTTTTTTGGTTCCAGAGCCCGGTACAGGGTTAATATGGTATTTGAGTGATGCCTGTAAAATTTGGTAAGAAACAGAGGTCATTTGCCGTGATTCGAACCCGTAGTTTTCAAATTTGACACTTTGAAAGTTCTTGAGATTTTTCTTTGATTTTTATGCTAAATCGTTGTTTAAGATGTTATTTTAGCGATTTTCTCGCACGAGTAAGTCTGTAGGATGTTTTTATGGTTGTGTACATGTTTCGTTTGGAGTCCCGAGGGCTCAGGTAAGTTTCAGATAGGTGTTAGAGTGGTTTGGACTTGGAAAAATCTTGTGAGAATGTTGTTTGCTGGTGTTTGGTGTTTTGTTCTATACAAACGCGTGGTAACCCACGTGAACGCGAAGAGTAGTGGGGCTGGGGCTCGAGCTGGAGCTGGGATTTTGCTCTATGCAAAGCACTGGCCATGACGCAAACGCGGAGCCCTGGGTGGGTTGCTCTACCCGAACGCGTCTAGGCCCTCGCAAACACACTTTCTAAGGGAAATGGGGATGGGGGAAGCTGGACCCCTGTGGGAACGCATGGGCGGTGTCGCGAATGCGATGGTCAATAGGGACCAAGTCTACGCGAACGCGACAAACCTCACGCGAACGTGTAGAAGGTCTGTCCAGCCCACTTAAAACAATAGAAAAATGAGATTTAGCCATAACTTCATATTTTCGAAACCAAGGAAGCTCAGAGGTGATTTATGAAGAGGAACTTCGCCACCAAATGCTAGGTTTGTGTTCTTAAACTAGTTTTCTTCATTTTCCATTAACACCCGTTAGATTTCTAGGCCTAAATTTTGTTCTTGAAGGGTAGAAATTAGGGATTTTAGGAGAATTAGGGATTTTACAAATTTGGGAATTTGGACCTCGATTTGGGCTCGGATTTCGAAATTAATTATATATTCAGGCTCGTGGGTGAATGGGTGATCGGGTTTTGGTCCGAACCTCGTGTTTTGACCAAGCAGGCCTACGGTCGATTTTTGACTTTTTGGGAAGAATGATAGAATAACTCATAATTAAGCATTGGGGTTGAATAATTTAGCATTTATTGATATTATTAAGCTGATTATGTCTAAATACAATTGAATTGGAGGCGAATTCTAAAGGGAAAGAGCTATTTGAGGCTTGAGTTTGGTCGTGGAATTCGAGGTAAGTGCTTGGATTAACCTTAGCTTGAGAGAAAAGGTATTGTGTAATACTTGCTACGTGTTAGTGATTTGTTCAACGTATAGGTGTGGTGACGAGTACCTATCCGTTGGTGTCAAGCATGCCTGTGAGTCAAATATTGTGATTTATGTGATCTTTCATTAAGCATTACTTGAGTTTAATTTGATCATTATCCGTGTTGGCGGCATTTCCTTGGTATTGATCATTGTTGAATATTGGTTCAAGTTGAACATTACTACTTGAAGTTAAGTGACTAAGTGAAATTGGTTATAGTTGTTTCCCTTGCCGGGATGATATTAATTCTATTGTTGGCTCCCTTTCCATATTGTTGTTATTGATTTGTTTAGGTGAGGAAGAGTGTAAAGCACGAATGGTGATGCCGTGTAAGAGAGGGTAAAATCACGAAGGGTGATGCCGTGCCAAATTATGATATTAAAATCACGAAGGGTGATGTCGTGCCGTTTTATGATATTAAAAGCATGAAGCGTGATGCCGTGCCATTTCTATTTGTGACAACCCAAAATCCATAGGTCGTGATGGCGCCGGACACCACTGTCAGGCAAGCCAAATCTTTAATTAGGTGAAATACATTCATGTTTTAACATTTTCGAAACCATTACCTTTTCTTGCGTTTCATAATCAAATAAGTAAAGTTTCGTAAATTAAATACGACAGAAACTAAAATTCTGTATTTTAAAACAGTGAGCTAAAGATTTCACTTAAAAAATCATCCCAATACATATCCCATAACACGGTGTCACAAGTACATGAGCAACTTCTAAGAATTTTACAAATATTACAAATCATGTCCGAAATACAATTGGACAAGGAAATTTAAAATGAAATAGATATAGTATGAAAGTGACTCTGTCAGCTGCGGATGGCCTCCGGAAGATGCAGCTCGCCTGATTCTCCAAATCCTCCACATTTACTATGTAAGTACCTGTGCAATAAAATGCACAACAAGTGTAGTATGAGTATATATACAATGTGTACTCGGTAAGTCGCCCGCCTAACCTCAGAGAGGTAGTGATGAGAGGTCAATTTAGACACTTACTAAAGGTCCATTTAAAATATTTAAGAGTGACACTAAGCATGGTTTTTATCATAAGCAGTTTATAAAACAGGATTTAAACATCCTTCAATTTCGTTCACATTTAACACTTTATATCTTCGTCATATTCACAATTAATCAACATGGTGATTTAATAAAATAATAATAAATCAACGGAAGGAACAACTTCTTCCAAAAGTCTTTTTAATAACATCAAATCTTTGTCATTTCAATTGACAATTTAACATTTCAGGCCAGTAATCAGACAAATATCATAGCAACTACGCAACAAATATCATGTGCAAGCAATGCCGGCGCGGACCAACGATAATAAATTGTGCACTGCCGAGGGGTCTACTGGCTCGAACCATAGATGCATCTATCTGCCCCCCTCGCAAATCGATCATGCAACGCGGTTAACATAATACGGCTAGCCTGCTCGCGAATCATAAATGCGACTTAAGTGCTCATAGGAATACATACAAAATACAGGGTCTTCCTGCTCGCGAATCACTCAAGCGACTCATGTACCCAAAGTTACACATATCCATGCAATAAACTCATATTTTATCAAGAAAACTATTTTTCTCAGGAAAGTGGTAAAATCTTTATTAAAAGAAACATGAAATGCAGGTTTTGAAATCTTTGTTTTTGAAACTCATTTATCAAATGTAGAGATACTCCATGGTACAATCTAGTCCAGGTACACATATATTCACAGCGGAAGCAATTCTCTTTTTAGAAGGATTTAACAATATGAACTCTACCTTACTTTTAAACATTCGATTACGTTTCAGTCATATTAGCAGTTTAATATCTCAGGCATGGTTACAGGTACACACATAAAGCATGCTAGTTGGTCCTATGCTACCCGAACATGCCATAATAGTAGCTACGCACGGACTCCCATCACCTCGTGCGTACGTAGCCCCCGAAGATAATAGCATGGAGTGAATTAATTCACCTAGGGGGACTATTCCCCCTCACAAAGTTAGAAAGGAGACTTACCTCGCCCCAAAATTCCAACACCGGCTTCCAAGCCCTTTCGATGACTCCAACGGACACATGACGCTACGAAACTACCACATAAATGACAAAGCAATGAAAATTCATCCTAATACTCACAACAAATTCAGTTATATATTTTTTCCCAAACCCGCTTGGTGAAATGACCAAAATGCCCTCGGGCTCACGTGCCCGGAAATGCAAAATTTCTCGAAGGTACATTCTACCCATAGCCTTACTAACTCAAACATATAATTTACTCAAATATTCATGCTCAATTCGTGGCTAAAATCCAAAGTTACATTTTCTAGGTTTTTCTTCCAAAAACCCAATTTCCTGCAAATTTCCATGCCTAATCCATGCATATAATCTTGTATTTAACCTTAGAAACAAGTAGAAACAACTCACCTCTTGATGCTTGGTGAAATCTCCCTTGAAAGGCTCTCCCAAAATCGCCTAAACCATGAAAAATGAAGACAATAAACCACAAATTCTCGTTTCGATTTCCGCACCTGCGGTCCTTCCTCCGCACCTGCGATCCCGCAGGTGCGACCAAATCTGCCGCACCTACGGTTTCACTCAACTCCAGCAAAATCGCACTTGCGCCCCTACTGCCTGCACCTACGGGATCGCAGGGGCGGAACATCCATCGCACCTTCAGTTCCCAACCAAGTCTGCCCACTCTCGCACCTGCGAGTCCCAAGCCGCACCTGCGGCTCCTCACCTGCGGTCAAAGCCTCGCAGGTGCGGTTACACCAGATGACACCAGCTTCAGCCCTTTTCCCACTTCAACTTTGATTCGTTAACCACCCGGAATCCACCTGAGGCCCATGGGACCCCGTCCAATTATACCAATATGCCCCAAAGTTACATTTTCTAGGTTTTTCTTCCAAAAACCCAATTTCCTGCAAATTTCCATGCCTAATCAATGCATATAATCTTGTATTTAACCTTAGAAACAAGTAGAAACAACTCACCTCTTGATGCTTGGTGAAATCTCCCTTGACAGGCTCTCCCAAAATCGCCTAAACCATGAAAAATGAAGACAATGAACCCCAAATTCTTGTTTTAAAACATTCTGCCCATGTCGATTTCCGCACCTGCAGTCCTTCCTCCGCACCTGCGATCCCGCAGGTGCGACCAAATCTGCCGCACTTGCGGTTTCACTCAACTCGAGCCAAATCGCACCTGCGCCCCTACTGCCCGCACCTACGACATCGCAGGTGCGGAACATCCATCGCACCTTCAGTTCCAAACCAAGTCTGCCCACTCTCGCACCTGCGAGTCCCAAGCCACACCTACGACTCCTCACCTGCGGTCAAAGCCACGCAGGTGTGGTTACACCAGATAACAGCAGCTTCAGCCCTTTTCCCTCTTCAACTTTGATTCGTTAACAACCCGGAATCCACCTGAGGCCCATGGGACCCCGTCCAATTATACCAATATGCCCCAAAACATGACATAGACTTTCTCGAGCCCTCAAATCACATCAAACAATGCCGAAATCACGAATCACACTCAAATCCGATTCTTTAAGAGCTTAGAATTTCAAACTTTTACATTCGATGCCGAAACCTATCAAATCAGGTTCGATTGACCTCAAATTTTGCACACAAGTCATATTAAACATTACAGACCTGCTCCAACCTTCGGAATCGCATTCTGATCTCGATACCATAACTTCCACTTCCGGCCGGATTTNGCTTAGAATTTCAAACTTCTACATTCGATGCCGAAACCTATCAAATCAGGTTCGATTGACCTCAAATTTTGCACACAAGTCATATTAAACATTACAGACCTGCTCCAACCTTCGGAATCGCATTCTGATCTCGATACCATAACTTCCACTTCTGGCCGGATTTCCCAAAACCTTTAAATTTCTATCTTTAGCCAACTAGCTCCAAAATGACCTACTGACATCCAAATTCACTTCCGATCGCGGTCCCAATTCCAGAATTACCATGCGGAGCTATTCTCAGACTCAGAATCCCAAACGGCCATCAACCTCACTGTTATGCAGTTCAACCCCAAATTCATGAAATCCTTCTAAAATGCTAACTTCCACAATATACGCTGAAACGCTCCCGGGTTATTCAAAACCCGTTCCGGACATACACCCAAGTCCGAAATCATCATACAAACCTGCTGGAACCTTCAAATCCTGATTCGTAGATCGTTTACTAAAAATTCCAATCATAGTTGATTTCTCCAACTTTAGGCTTCTGAAATGAGAATTTTCTTTCCAAATATATTCTAAACTTCCTGGAATTCAATTCCGACCATGCCCATGAGTCATAATACCTGAAACGGGGCTGCTCAATACTTGAAACCACTAAACGACGCGCTAGAGCTCAAAATGACCGGTCGGGTCGTTACACTCTCCCCCACTTAAACCGACGTTCGTCCTCGAACGTGTTAAGAGCTGCTCTGGAGTTACCTGAAATCACTGTTCAACATCTCGAGCACCTGCTCATGCTACCACAACCCAGTCGAGCACAATAGCTTGATCAAATCTGGAGATTCCTTCTTTATCTATATATTAAACTCAGAATTAATTCAAACACCTGAAATTTCTCCAGCCAGGCCTAGTTTCAATATATATAAGCAGTGTATCAACTAGCACACGATATACCAGATCAGAACTGCATACCCTTGCTAAATCGGCACCATGCACCGAATAACTCATCATCTGACCACAACGATGCTCCCTGAACCTTATTAACCAAGGTCCACAAATCTGATGCTCCTGATGCACCTCATAACAATTATACAGACATCCTGTTATAATGCTGGCGATACAACCACAACGGAGGGAATGCGCAGAAATTCACACTCAACGGTAGAGTTAACAAATCCTTTAATAACTAATATTGACTAGAATCATCACTTCAATTATGAACCTGAACGATGGTATTTGTTCTTTAATACACTTCACATAACCTTATCGTATTGATCCCTGGTTCGATAATATCGTCTCACCCAGTATGGACTGCTTAGACAGTAAATCACCCCAAACATGGCTAATAGCCTCACATGATACCACATCGCCCAATAGTCCATAACTCGAACATGATAATAAGAAACGACTCAGGACGGAACTACTCAGCTCATGCAACTAATATGAATTCTTACTAGAAAATACGAGATAAATCACAAGAAAGTAAATACATATTAACTCTTCTCATCATCACACTGTTGCAGCGTGCAACCCGGTCCGAATAACATAGCCGTGGCGACGTGCCACCCGATCCACACATAAAATTTACATAAAATATATATATACGGAGCTGATTTGCTCACTATTACAATTTACTGAATACCGATCATAAGCGCGCTAAGTGCATAATACCATCCTGGGGAGACTAATAAAGCCATAGGCTACAAAACTCAAGCACAACTGAGGTGCGATATATATATACTCTGGATCTCAAGAGCTATCCTGCTCACATAACGTCCCCGCTACGCGGGACCTCAACACATGAGAAATTATCAAGCTGTTTCACAACTCGTACGACACGATCACAATAACACATAAATTTGACGAACACGGAACAAAACCCGCTATTCTAATACCTTTCCATGAAAAGTGCTCTACTAAAAGGAACATGCCTGGCTCACACGGAGCCCATAATCATATTTAAATCCACCCACAAACGTGGAGCCCCCTCGCTCGCACCAAACTTAGCTATTAGCTTTTACCTGGGTCCACATTAACCCACTTTTTCTCATAATACACGCGAACAACCATCATCACCGGGACTAACACCCCATAATCCATAATCAACTAAGTCGAACGCCCTCCAGGCGTAAATTCTCAATTAAGCAATATTGCACTTCTTTATACTCAGTCAAAATCTAAAATCCATCAAGTGATTACATGTCACACTTTATACAATCTTTTCACGGTCATGCTTCCACGACCTCCCACACAAGGAAACACGTCTGCACATCCATAACACCGACACGTTAAGGCCGCAAAACACATCAAGAACCCATGACTAGGGTACAAAGCCTCTTTCACAGAATATGAATCTCAGGTGACACTGAAGATAACACCAACTTACTCTGAACTTTCAAATAATTTTTTTTGCTCCTCTGAGCTCATGACATCCTCATAAACATCGGACCTAAGTCTCGATTCTTACTCCCAATTAAATATTGCTTCCCACACATACCAACATGAGGTAGCACAAGAATTCCATCATAACTTTCGAACCACCAATAGGGTGAACACTTCATCATATAGAAACTTTTTACTTGACTCAGTTCAAGAGTACCATCTCAACATACGAGTGAATTCCCATTATCACCAAAATCATGCAAATCCTTAAGTAGTAGTTTATACAACCATAACCCTTCCGGGCTACGCCTATACCTGACAGGCCATAACACTCAAATACTTCCACATAAAATTTTTTACAGCGGTCGACAAGCCCCGCACACACCGGCAAAAACCACATGCCCAACTAAATCACATCAAGGGAACCAATCACTTCTGCAAATGTGCCATTTCAACCATGGCTAATCATTCTACCTTATTTTAATAATCATTAATTGCCTCATGAACAATAACAACTTCCTTCAACCCATAGAAAACTCCACCCTTACTCATCCCAAGTGACCTTGATTCACGAGACCATGCTGCCCAAATCCTGCAATCCGTCTCTTAACCTTCTGATAATCTTTTCTTCAATCCGGAGTCTCTTTCTCTCACTCCTCCAATATTATCATGCATGCTGAAACATATCATAGAACATTCCAACCATCCTCCTCTTTCTCTGAAATTATTTTGCTAAATCTCGATTCTCGACCATATTGCTGCCTGAAATCTTTAATTGCCGCATTCTTAACTTTTGAAGGCATTAGGACGCTATTGAGTGTCGCCCACTCTGACTGGCCCTGAATACAATCAACCCCTAAGGCTCTTCTGGCACAGGAACACCTTTTTCAATGAAACACATGACTGAGTCACTATCCTTACAACTCGCCCATGCCTTAAGCATAAATTCTGAATCTTCCAAAGCCTAACCCTGCTCTGACAGGAACATATTTTGCACATATTCATCGAATCCCATGCACAATTACCATTTTACCCCTTTTTCCTTAGTTGAAGTAACTTGCCAACATGCCGAAAATCCTCAACCCCATGCGAAGACAATCCTACAACCCAACTGCAGATGGTGGGACTCCCCCACTTAACCCGAAGCTACTCCTTGCACCACTCTAGATCCTTCTGAGATCCTTCCTCTTTTTATAACACGATCTTTCTCAGCCAATCCATCCAATCCTTCCAAATTCCCTTGTTAGCACTCCCTAAATACTTGAATTCTCTAGCATCATTCACACATTCTATCTCCTACCGACTAGCCACTAGGACCCCTCACAGAACCTGCCAACCCCGCCATTGCTAACCGATCCCCAGAAGATAACCCACCTATGGAAATCACCCGCGGACACCTCCCAATGATGCTGGATGCTAGCTCTCTGCGACTTCAATACCCCATCCTTTGCCCTGCTTCATTTAAATACTTACTAGTTTGTCCGCTTCTCATGGACACCTATAATGCGCGACAAATATCTTCCAATTCCAAGTTGTGCTGCCGCTCCCCCACTTTGCGACTGCTCGACTTCCGCTTCTTACACCTGGCCTCCTAGAAATAGAACCACCTCCTAGCCTCATTTCAGGATCATTTTTTGCCAACCGTATCCTTCAATACTTCTTCTCAATACTCTGACCCCACGCAACCAAAGAATCCTTAGCACCGACAAACCTAACACATTGCATTCGACCAATGATAACGACTACACGTCACAGGTGCATATCCCATCTCGCTTGAAGACACCAAGTCTTACTACCTTATCAACCTCAATCGGACCATTCATAACCCAAAATGCCATTCCTCTACCAGCGCAAAAGCACTGAAATCTCAAAATCACACTCTAAAAATACCTCCCTTCAAACCATTCATCTTCCCCTACATACGGGCAAACGTCCTATCATCATATCGACACCGCGCGAAAATCAATTGCAGACATTAGCACTACCCGAGCGCAGCCTTAAGGCTCCCAGAAACACAGCTACTGAGCTGAAACAACATATTACCCTTTTCACAGGGCCATAACAACAACCACGACCATTTACACATGGAAGCATATTGAATTACATTTGTAGCACCATTTCCATTTCCTCAAATTCCTGATCCATAGCAAGTGCTTCGGGACGCGTAAGATTGAGTAGGAATGAACATGGCATAAGCCTAAAATGAATCAACTCGCACGATGAAAAATCAAGAAGGGGAGTACTTCTTACATCCCTGTAGCCTCTCGAAGATAGGTACAGACATCTCAGTACTGATCCACAAGACTCTACTAGACTTGTTCATGACTCGTGAGACCTACGAGAACCTAGCGCTATGATACCATGTTGTCACGACCCAAAATCCATAGGTCGTGATGGCGCCAGACACCACTGTCAGGCATGCCAAATACTTAATTAGTTGAAATACATTCATGTTTTAACATTTTCGAAACCGTTACCTTTTCTTGCATTTCATAATCAAATAAGTAAATTTTTGTAAATTAAATACGACAGCATCTAAAATTCTATTGTTTAAATATAGTGATCTAAAGATTTCACTTAAACAATTATCCCAATACATATCCCAGAACCCGATGTCACAATTACATGAGCAACTTCTAAGAATTTTACAAATATTACAAAGCCTGTCCGAAATACAACTGGACAAGGAAATTGAAAATGAAATAGATATATTATGAAGGTGACTCTGTCAATTGCGGATCGCCTCCGGAAGAAGCAGCTCGCCTGAGTCTCTAAATCCTCCACATTTGCTATATAAGTACCTGTGCAATAAATTGCACAGCAAGTGTGGTAAGAGTACAAAAACAACGTGTACTCAGTAAGTCACCCGCCTAACCTCAGAGAGGTAGTGACGAGAGGTCAATTTAGGCACTTACTAAAGGTCCATTTAAAATATTTAAGAGTGACGCTAAGCATGGTTTTTATCATAGGCGGTTTATAAAACATGATTTAAACATCCTTCAATTTAGTTCCCATTTAACACTTTATATCTTCGTCATATTCAAAATTAATCAACATGGTGATTTAACAAAATAATAATAAATCAACGGAAGGAACAAGTTCTTCCAAAAGTCTTTTTAATAACTTTAAATCTTTGTCATTTCAATTGACAATTTAACATTTCAGGCTAGTAATCAGGCAAATATCATAGCAACTACGCAGAAAATATCATGTGCAAACAATGCCGAGGGTCGAACGGCACGGACCAACAATAATAAATTGTGCACTGCCGAGGGGTCGACCGGCTGAACCATAGATGCGTCTATCTGCCCCGCTCGCGAATCGATCATGCGACACGATTAACATATTACGGCTACCCTGCTCACGAATCATACATGTGACTGAGGTGCTCCTATGAATACATACGAAAATACAGGGTCTTTCTGCTCGCGAATCACTCAAGCGACTCATGCACCCAAAGTTACACATATCCAAACAATAAACTCATATTTTATCAAGAAAAATCGTTTCTCTCAGGAAAGTGGTAAAATCTTTATTAAAAGAAACATGAGATATAGGTTTTGAAATCTTTGTTTTTGAAACTCATTTGTCAAATGAGGTGATACTCCATGATACAATCCAGTCCAGGTACACATATATTCACATCGGAAATAATTCTATTTTTAGAAGGATTTAACAATATGAACTCTACCTTACTTTTAAACATTCGATTACGTTTCAGTCAAATTAGCAATTTAATATCACATGCAGGGTTACATGTACACACATAAAGCATGCTAGTGGGTCTTATGCTACCCGAACATGGCAAAATAGTAGCTATGCACAGACTCCCGTCACCTCGGGTGTACGTAGCCCCCGAAGATAATAGCATGTAGTGAATTAATTCACCTAGGGGGGACGATTCCCCCTCACAAAGTTAGAAAGGAGACTTACCTCGCCCCGAAATTCCAACACCGACTTCTAAGCCCTTCCGATGACTCCAACGGACGCATAACGCTCTGAAAATACCATATAAATGACAAAGCAATGAAAATTCATCCTAATACTCCGAATTCAGATTATAAATTTTCCCAACCCCGCTCAGTAAAATGACCAAAACTCCCTCGAGCCCACGTGCCTGGAAATCCGAAATATCTCGAAGGTACGTTCTACCCATAACCTTACTAACTCAAATATATAATTTACTCAAATATTCATGCTCAATTCGTGGATAAAATCAAAAGTTACATTTTCTATTTTTTACATCCAAAAACCCCAATTTTCTACCAATTCCCATGCCTAATCCATGCATATAATCTTGTATTTAACTTTAGAAACAAGTAGAAACAAATTAGTTCTTGATGCTTGGTGAAATCTCCCTTGAAAGGCTCTCCCAGAATCGCCTAAACCATGAAAAATGAAGACAATGAACCCCAAATTCTCATTTTAAAACATTCTGCCCAGGTCGATTTCCGCACCTGTAGTCCTTTCTCCGCACCTGCGATCCCGCATGTGTGACAAAATCTGCCGCACCTGCGGTTTCGCTCAACTCCAGCCAAATCGCACCTGTGGCATTACTCAACCACTGCCTGCACCTGCGGCATCGTATGTGCGGAATATCCATCTCATATGCGGTTCCCAACCAAGTCTCTGCACTCTCGCACCTATGACTCCCAAGTCGTACCTGCGGCTTTGCACCTGCAGTCAAACCCTCACAGGTGCGGTTACACCAGATGACAACAGCTTCAGCCCTTTTCCAACTTCAACTTTGATCCGTTAACCACCCGGAATCCACCTGAGGCCCCCGGGACCCCGTCCAATTATACCAACCTGCCCCAAAACATGACACGGACTTGCTCAAGCCCTAAAATCACATCAAACAACGCCGAAATCAGGAATCGCACTGAAATTTGGTTCTTTAAGAACTTAGAATTTCAAACTTCTACATCCGATGCCGAAACCTATCAAATCACGTCTGATTGACCTCAAATTTTGCAAACAAGTCATATTCAACATTACGGACCTGCTCCAACCTTCAGAATTGCATTCCGATCTCGATATCAAAACTTCCTCTTCCAGCCGAATTTCCCACAAACCTTCAAATATCTATCTTTAGCCAACTGGCTCCAAAATGACATACGGACATCCAAATTTATTTTCGATCACGCTCCCAATTCCATAATTACAATACGGAGCTATTCCCAGACTCGGAATCCCAAACGGAAATCAACCTCAATGATATGCACTTCAACCCCAAATTCGTGAAATCCTTCTAAAATTCTAACTTCCACAATATACGTCGAAACGCTCCCGGGTTATCCAAAACCCGGTCCGGACATACATCCAAGTCCAAAATTATCATACGAAGCTGCTGGAACCTTCAAATCCTGATTCGGAGATCGTTTACTCAAAATTAATATCTTAGTTGATTTCTCCAACTTAAGGCTTCTGAAATGAGAATTTTCTTTTTCAACTAAATTTTAAACTTCTTGGAATTCGATTCCGACAATGCCCACGGGTCATAATACCTGAAATGGAGCTTCTCACGACTTCAAACCGCTGGACGACGCGCTAGAGTTGAAAACGAACGGTCGGGTCGTTACACTATTGAATTATTGTGAGGATGAGAGTAAAAGCACGAAGGGTGATGTCGTGCATTCTATTTATTATTTAGTGATGATGAGAGTAAAAGCACGAAGGGTGATACTGTGTAATTGTTTTGTGTTGTTACTTATGTTGTTTAAATTGATATCTAATTTGTTTCTTTACTTCGTTATTTCCTTCATTTGATATTTCCTTTCCTCAGCATGTTCCCCTTTCTTTGTATTTAGCTGCTTATTTCTTGTTGTTATTATCTTGTCCAAATATGATTAAACTGCACAGGTTTAGTTTGTTGTCGTATCATAGCCTTGTCACTACTTCGCCGAGGTTAGGCTCGACACTTGCTCAGTAAATGAGGTCAGTTGTACTGATGCTACACTATTTACTTTTGTGCTGATCCCGGTACATGAACCTATGGACCATAGAGTGAGGGGCTGCTTTCAGTCCATTTGGAGATTCCGAGGTAGTCATGCAGGCGTCCGCAGGCCTTGGCGTCCCCACCTACTTTATTTCCACTCTGTTCTTCCTTATTCTGAGACATATGTATTTATTTGGTTCGGACCTTTATATGTAGTATTCATAAACAGTCCGTGAAGTTGTGATACCAAATTCTGGATTAAGTATTATGATTTTCGTAATAGAATTTAATTAAGTTGTTAGACTTTGATTTTTCCAAACTCGTACTTTTTGTAACGACCCGACCGGTCTTTTTGAGCTCTAGCGTGTTGTTTAGCAGGTTAAGGCCATGAACAGCTTCATTTCATGTATTATGAATTGTAGGCATGGTCGGAATTGAATTTCAGGAAGTTCGGAGTCGAATTACAAAGAAATTTATCACTTCGGAAGCCTTAAGTTGGAAGAATTGACTAATTTTTGATTTTTGAGTAAACGACCTCATAATTAGGATTTGAAAGTTCCAGCAGGTTCATATGATGATTTCGGACTTGGATGAATGTTCGGATCGGGTTTTAGATGAGCCGGGAGCATTTTAGCGTATATTGTGGAAGTTAGCATTTTAGAAAAATTTAATAAGTCTGGGTTGAGGTTCATTTCAGTGACATTGACATCCATATGGTGATTCTGGTGTTAGGGGCACGACCGGAAGTGAATTTGGAGGTCTGTAGGTCATTTTGGAGTCATTTGATTAAAGTTAGAAATTTGAAGGTTTTTGAGGAATTGAACCGGAAGTGAAAATTTTGATATCGGGTCGGATTCCGATTCCGCAAGTTGTAGCAGGTCCGTAATGTTGAATGTGACTTGTGTGCAAATATTTGGGGTCAATCAAATGTGATTTAATAGGTTTCGGCATCAAATTTAGAAGTTGGAAATTTTAAAGTTCATAAAGATTTAATTGAGTTACGATCAATTGTTTCGAGGTTATTTGATGTGATTTGAGCCCTCGAGCAGGTACGCATTATGCTTTGGAACTGGTTGGTGTGATTGGACAGGGTCTCAGTGGCCTCGGGTGGATTCCGGGTGGTTATCGGATCGAAAATGGAATTTTCAGAAAGGCTAAGGCTGCTGGTGTCTGGTGTAACCGCACCTGCGAGGATTTGGCTGCTGGTGCGAGGTTATGTCCGCACCTGCGAAGGTGCTGATGTGGAAGGGAAGGCGCAGGTGCAGAGTCTTGCCAGGCAAGAGGAACGCACAGGTGCATTGTTTTAGCCGCACCTGCAAGACCGCATATGCGGGTGGTTGACCGCAGGTACAAAAAAGCGGGTTGGGCAGTGTGTTATTTTATGACGAGGGTTTGGCTCATTTTCACCATATTTTCTCCATGGAAGACGATTTTGGAGAAACATTTAGGTGCCATTCTCACCACCAAGCATGAGGTAAGTAATCTCTGCTAGTTATTGAGTTAAATACATGATTATGTATAGATTTTACATGAAAATTTGTGGAAAATTTGGGATTTTTTAAAAAAGACCTAAAATATGTATTTTTGGATTTTACCACGAATTTGGGCATGAAATTGATAGAGGATTATATATTTTATTTCGTAAAGTTATGGGTAATCTTTATCTTCAAAAAATTTCGGCATCTGGGCACGTGGGCCTAAGGGTGATTTTATCGACTTTCCAAGCGGAGTTGGGAATTTATATAAATTGAATTGGTATAAGTATTAGAGTATATTTTCATTGGTTTGTCCGTTATTTGGATAGTTTTGGGACGTTGTGCATCAGTTTGAGTCATCGGAAGGGCTTAGAAGCCGGTTATGAATATTTCAAGCGAGGTAAGTCTCCTTTCTAACCTTGTAAGAGGGAATTGTCCCCACAGGTGAAATAATTAAATATATGTTACTATTTTTAGGGGCTACGTACGCACGAGGCGACGGGAGTCCGTGCGTAGCTACTATTATGCTTATGTCCGGGTAGTCTAGGACCCAAAAGCATGTTTTATTTTCCGTACGTGTAACCTTATTGATGAAATTAAAGTGTTTAAACCTTATCTACTTGGTAAATGAATTTATGGAAAAGATTTAAATACTATCTTCGTGACCATTAAAAGGGAATTTTTTTCACTTCTGTAACGACCCGAGCGGTCGTTTTGAGAATTTAACCTCCGTTCGGTGCCATAAGGTCTTGAACAGCTTTGTATTGTGTACATTGACCTACGTGCATGGTTGGATTCTGTTACCAGATGATTCTGAATCAAATTGGAAGAAGGACAGTTATTTTGGAAGCTTAAACAGTGAAGTTTTGATCGGAATTGGACTTTTATGTAAATGACTCAGGAATGAGTTATAGATGATGTCAACAGCTTCGTATGGTGATTTTGGGCTGAAGAGCGTGTCCAAAATATGTTCTCAAGGTCTATAATAGATTTATGCCTGAATTGGCGAAAGTTAGAAGTTTGGCAATTTCGGCCGATTCGTGAAATTTTGATATCGAGCTCATAATGGGATTCCGAAAGTGGCTATAGGTCCGTAATTTAATTTGTGACATGTGTGTCAAATTTCAGGTCATTCAGACTAGTTTTAATTTGTTTCGGCATTGGTTGTGGATTTTGGAAACTTCATAAGTTCTTAGGCTTGAATCCATGCATAATTGGCTATTTTGATGTTATGTGATATGGTTTGAAGGCTCGACTATGTTCGTATGGAGTTATAGGATTGGTTAGTATGTTTCATCGAGGTTCCGAGGGCCTCAGGTGTGTTCCGGGTGATTAACAGATTGTTTTGGGAATTTAGAGTTTGTTGACTTGCTGTTTTTGGAGTTCTGGTGTTTTTCCGCACTTGCGGATGGGTAGCCGTAGGTGCGAGGTCACAGGCGCGGAAGGGAAGCCCGCAGATGTGGAATTTTGGGAGCCATTCCTAAGGTGATAGCGCGAGGTTTTAGCCGCACCTACGAGCCCGCATGTGCATGACCTTAAGCGCATGTGTGAAGATGTGGGAGTTAGTGATTTCCGCAGGTGCGACTGGTTGGACCGTAGGTGTGGAATGCAAAGGTGCGAGGAATGTGCGCATGTGCGAGGATCCCTAGGCAGAAAAAGGGGCAGAATCGAGGGTTGTTCATTTTCACTCCATTTTTTTATTTTAAGCTCG
>ML374833.1:1219-24195 GCA_005239525.1 Nicotiana knightiana
ATATTCATTATCATGTGAGGAAAGAGTGTAAAGCACGAAGGGTGATGCCATGCCATTTCATATTCATTATCATGTGAGGAAAGAGTGTAAAGCACAAAGGATGATGTCGTGCCATCGTTTATATTCATTATGATGTGAGGAAAGAGTGTAAAACACGAAGGGTGATTTCATGTCATTGTTTATATTCATTATCATGTGAGAAAGAGTGGAAAGCACATAGAGTGATGCCGTGTCATATTATTGAGAGTAAAAGCACGGAGGGTGATGCCGTGCATGATATTGTGAGTGAGTGCTAATGCACGAAGGGTGATCCCGTCCCATATTATTGTCAGTTCATGTCACGAAGGGTGTTTTCGTGCAGGTGAGGACGAGGGACATGCATTATGATGTGATATCTGTTTCCCCGTGTATATATTGTGCCTTTACTTCGAGCTGTTATAGTTGTACTTACAAATTTTGTGTGACTTATTGTTATTGTCATGTACTTGACTTTTATCTCAATTGTTGTTGCACTGTCCATGTCTTTTAATTGCTTAATTTGCTTAATTTACGTGTCGTATCTGTCGATTTCTATGGGAAGGACGAGAGTAAAAGAATGAAGGGTGATGCAGTGCACTTGTTCTATTAGAAAATAAGTTCGAAATACATTTATTGGGAAAGTATATTTTAAAAACGCTTATCTTGAAGAAATTACATTTAAAGACTTTCCTTCTGTAAAGTATATATACATATTCGGAGGAAGTACCTTTCAAAAGAAGTTTCCTATTTTGAAACGAATATATTTAAGGTCTTTAATATAAACTGGTAGGTGAAAGGTTATATTCAGAGGTTTGATTAAATTGTTGGAGTTGTTGTCTAAGGTCAGAGGTGGAGATTATCGCAGTGCTGAGTTATTACTTGTTCTTACTGTATTGTGGGTTTCAATTTTTGGTTGTGTTCCCGTCCATTTTTCTGTGTAATATTATGATATTCCGTCGATTTATTACTATTTTTTCCTCCCGCGTCACATTGTTATGTAGTTAATTATATTGTGTAATATTTATACAGATGTCATATTCCGCCATTTTCTATATTTATGCATGTTTGTTTTATTAGACCAGTGGGTGTCTTGACTAGTCCTCGTCACTACTTCACCGAGGTTAGTCTTGATACTTACTGGGCGCCGTTGTGGTGTGCTCATACTACTCTTTTGCACATTTTGTGCAGATTCCAGGATTTGCATAGTCGACCGATTGATAGATTGCAGTGCGGTTGCTGTTGTGGAGACTCGAGGTAAAATCGCTTCAGCGTTCGCGGTTCCGGAGTCACCATCTTATGTTTCTGTTGCACTGTTGTACTGATTTCTAAACAATGGTATTTTTAGGAGTTTTAGCGTAGTTTCCTTAAAGCTTATGATTTGTACTTACCGGGTTCTGGGAAGAAGTGTAAAGTGTTGAGATTTAATTCAAAAAGCACTTAAACTATTCTTATATTATAATTGATGTTTGTTAATAATAAGCTTACCTAGTCCTTAAGACTAGGTGCTGTCACGATACCCAACGGAGGGACAATCGGGTCGTGACCAGTTGGTATTAGAGCTCTAGGTTCAAAGGTAATACGAGTCATAAGAGAGTTTAGTAGAGTCTTGCGGATAGGTACGAAGACGTCTATACTTATCTTTGAGAGGTTACGGAACTTTTAGGACCTTTTTTCACTTCCTTCATTCTTATCGTGCGAGTTCATTAATCTTGAAGTTTGAAATTACCGTTTCATTCTCTCACTGATGGTGAGGAGACGAGATGCGGTTCCTGATTATATTATCCCTGAGGCAGATGTCTCTAGGGGAAGAGGCAGAGGTCAACATAAAGCACGTACCGCAGTTAGGGCGCCTACCGGAGAAGGCGTAGAGGAGCCGCCAGTAGTCCCAGTTGGAGAACCAAATTGATTCCAGGTGTGACAGCTACTCCACAGATCAGGGGAGGAGTTCAGACTCCCGCCGCCTACATTATAGAACAACGAGATCATGTTGGTCAGGTTCCAGTTGTCATGGTAGCACAACATGTGGTTTCAGTTCAACCAGCGGGTAGGGCAGCAACATCTGAGGAAGGACAACTTATACTTGAGAGGTACAAGGAATACCACCCTCCTACTTTCAGTGGATTGGCGACGGATGATGCCAGGTTTTTCTGGAGGAGTGTCACTGCATTCTCCGTAATATGGGTATTGTGGAGTCGAGTGGGGTTGCTTTTGTCATGTCTCAGTTCAGAGGAACGACTTGTCAATGGTGGCGGGCATATGAGTTGGGGTAGCCCGACCGAGTTAGCTTCACTTGCATGGATTCAGGTTTCAGAGATGTTTTTGAGGGAGTTTGCATCTCAGTCCCTCTGAGATGCATGGTGCACAGAGTTTGAGTAGCTGCGCTAGGGCGCTATGTCAGTATTAGAGTATGCTGTCAGATTCAGTGAGTCGGCCAAATATGTACCTCACTTGGTTGCTTCAATTAGGAGACGGGTCCGTAGATCCATTGAGGGGCTTAGGCATGGTATTTTTTTCAGCACGACTCGAGAGTTGTAGTCAGATGTCTTGTTCCAGCAGGTAGTAGGGATCGCTCGCCGGTTAGAGGGCATGTGGGACCGGGAGCAAGAGGACATATGCCATCAGGAGAGAGAGGTTAGGGAGTCAAGGAGGCCTCAAAGACCGGAGAGATCTACTGGTCCTTATTATGGAGACAAGGTACGACATAGTAGAGGTTTTGTGGTCAGCTTGTTCAGTTTGCATTACCAGCTTCACGTGGGGTTTCAGGTACTCATGAGTCTCAGAGTACTCATATTGCACATTTTGCACAGCCATGTCGGCAGAGAGGTTGTTTTGAGTATGTAGATACCAGTCACAGGGGGAGAGGTTATTCCAGGATCAAGACAGGTGTGTCACATCAGGGTATTCAGGTGAGTAGAGGGCGCCCAAGAGGGGGAGGCCCGACCCATTGGTGTGTTTCGGTAGTAGGCTAGAGGCCGTTGTGCCAGATGTTATCATACATGTATGTTTTGATTTGTTGCAGAGGGGCACCATTTGTATTTCATTATAGTTCTGCTAGTCAGGACAAATCCCTTATTTGCCACTTCATTTGTGAGTTATTTTCATGCTTTTCACTCTATGTTTGTGTTTGCTCATGTTGGGAGATTCTACGAGTGGTGGCACGTGTCTATCTTTGTTTTCATTCATCATTGAGAGTGGTGAGATTAGAAGTGAGTCCTTGTTGTCCATCATGGTATGTTTTATGTGATTTTTTATGAAACTGTGATTTGAAACTCTATCAAGATGTGAGTTAAGTGAGCGTTATGATTTTATTGGCAGAGCTGAGTTAGTGGAAGACTTCTATTGGTATGATATATACTCGATTTTTGATTTAGAGTTGAGGGCGAGACCATCGTGATCTTTTGTGTTTCGATATATTTGGACCGGGCTGAATACCGCGGTGGAAGTTATATCAGAATGAGATCCTTGTGATTTGTTCATATGCTTTACTTCTTCCTTGATAGAGAGTTGTGCCTATGGGCTTTTTTGGCAGCTCCCTTATGTGTTTCCCTTTTCATATTCAGTCATTTCCGTTATGTGCTTCTTGAGTTTCAGCTTGCGGAATGTGTGCCCAGTGGTGTTAGTTGTGGTTTGGTGATTCGGGTGTCTAATAATGAGGCCTTCATTTTTATTGCATCACTATCAGTATTATGGGGGCTTGGAAACATAATTTTTTCAGATGTGAGTCTAATTGCCAGTGCTGGATTAATTTCAGAAAGCTATTATGATCAGAAGTTTTATTATGGGCCTATGTGGGATGTGCTATATTGTATGGTCATGCCTAGTGGGTGTAGTCATGAGTTGATGCAGCTGGTTGAGGCTGATGCCAGATATGGATTTAGACTAGGGTCTTTTGGAAATGAGTAGAAGGTGAGAAATTGAGGTATGGGGCTGGTCAGTGGTGATAGGAAGGCTAAATTGCAGTTGTGATGGTGTCATCATGCTTATGTAGGTTGGGGTGATGTGGGATAACCCACAGGTGTGTGTTGGAAGTGTGCAATTAGTGATTGGATGAGTTCGAGGTGAATCTTGGCACGTTCGAGGATGAACATTATTTTAAGAGGGAGAGAATGTAACGACCCGACCAGTCATTTTGAGAATTAAGCTCCGTTCGGTGGCGTAATGTCTTGAACAACTTCACATTGTGTATATTGACCTACGTGCGTGGTTGGATTCAGTTACCGGATGATCCGCAGTCAAATTAGAAGGAAAATTTTAGTTTTGGAAGTTTAAGCGATGGAAGTTGACCGGAGGTTTGAATTTTGTGTAACGGCCTCAGAATGAGTTTTGGGTGTTGTCAACAGATTCGTATGGTGATCTTGGACTTAGGCGCGTGCCCGAAATTGGTTTTGGAGGTCCGTAGAGTAATTTGAGGTAATTCGACGAAAGTTGGAAAATTGAGCAGTTTGACCACAATTGATTTTTGGGTTATTGGGATCAGAATGCGATTCCGAGAGTCGGAGCAGCTCCGGGATGTCAAATTGGACTTGTCTGCAAAATTCGACGTCATTCCGGGTTGAATTGATAGGTTTCGGCACGAGTTTTGATATTTGAAGATTTGAAAATTCATAAGTTCGATTAATGGTGTGATTCGTCGTATCATTGTTGTTTGATGTGATTCGAGACCTCGAGCGAGTCTATGTTAGTTTATAGGACTTGTTTGTGTGATTAAACGGGGTCCAGGAGGCCTTGGGTGTGTTTCAGATGGGCTTCGGGTCAATTTTCTTCTATTCTCCACTGCTGATTCTGTCTTCTTTTCTTCTATAAGATCGCATAGTCATAGACGTGATCGCATAGTGTTGACCTGACCCGCCCAGTCCTTCCTTCACTGCGTTCGCATAGATACGTTCGCGATCGCGGAAGTCTACTTTCTCCTTCTTCGCGTTCGTATCTATACCATCGCGTTCGCACAGTAGAAAATAGGGCTGAGGGTAGATGGCTTTTCCTTCTTTGCGTTCGCGTAGGAGACTCTGCATTCGCGTAGATTTCCTGTTCTTCTTCTCCGCGTGTGTATTCCCACTGTCGCGTTCGCTATGCACAACTGGACAGTAGCCATTTTCTCCCTTATATGCGATCACATATGTTCTTCTGCGATCGCATAGCACCATTTTTGGCCTGTAAATATTTTCCTCTACGCGATCGCATCTATACTCACGCAATCGCGATGCTTAAAAGTTTGGGCAGATAGAATATAATTCAAAATCGAGGATTTCACCATTTTTATCACATTTTGACTTCTAGAGCTCGGTTCTTGGCGACTTTTGATGGGTTTTAATGAAATTTGATTGGGTAAGTGTTCTTCCACTAGAATTAAATATATTCCATGATTTTATCTTTATTTCCATCATTTAATTTGTGTTTTGAGTTGAGGAAAATGTTGGTTTTGAAAGAAAATTTCTAAAATGAAAAAAATCGTGATTTGAGCGACCAAATGGTATCGGATTTTGTTAAATTTTGTATGGTTGAAATCATATCAAAATGGGTATTCGGATTTTGTAAAATTTGATGCGTTTCGAGGTGCGGGCCCGGGGGTCGACTTTTGGGTCAAATTTTATATTTTATAAAGATTGAAACTTTATTATCCGGAATAGTTCCTTACAAGTTGTATGTGTGTTTTGAAGTTGTTCTAGTTGATTTTGAGCTATCCGGAAGTCTTTTTGCCTAAGAAGTCCATTTTAGAGTACCGGGTTGTCCTCTTCGAGGTAAGTATCTTGCCTAACCTTGTGTGGGGGAACTAGCACTTAGGATTCAAGTCTTCTATGTTTATTGTAGCCCGTGTACGTGAGGTGACGAGTGCGTACTCGGACTTATTTGTAGGTGATTAATCTTTTAAGATTCTTAGGTCCTTATATATTCCCTGTGTATGAATTTGTAATCAGTATGACTATGTTCTTAATTGCTAGTTTCATCTCTTCCTGCGTAAATTAGGATTTCTTGCTTTTAGATTCCCTTTGTTGTTCATGTGATCTTAATGGACTTAACTGAAGATCCTACCCTTCTAATGTCATACTATATTGTTACTCATAAACTTCCTAGTTAATTGAAATTAGTGTTATCTCACCCTATAATTGTCTAGCATTAATTGGAGTTATTATTATATCTTTGCGGCTACACTTACTTGAATTGTTGAAAACCTCCCGAAATTTGCTAAATATTAAAAAGGAATTTGGATAGCCTATATATTATCCGACTTGCCTTTACTTGGAACTAATTGACTTGTGTTGGCCTCTTATTGTTGACTTGAATATATTAGATTCGCTGTTACTTCTTGTATCTCTCTGGTTAAGTTGTTTTCTATACGCTTGGTATTTCTCTTCAGTGATTATTCCGTGTGAACGAGTATACATACGTTGGTGTCAAGAATGACTGTGGGTCATATATTGTAACTGACATGATCTTTCATTGAGCACTACTTAGACTTAACTTGATAATTTCTATGTTAATAGTAGTTCCCTGGTATTGCCTACTGCTGAGTATTTGTTCAAGTTGAGGTTTATTTCGTGAAGCTAATTAATTAAGCGAGATTGGTTATAGATATTTTCCCTTGCCGGGATGATATTGTTTCCATTATTGACTCCCTTGCTGGGATAGTATGGTTTCTGTTGTTGTTTATGCTATTGGTTTCCCTTGTCGGAATGCTATCATTTATTTTGTTTGGGTGAGAAAGAGTGTAAAGCACGAAGGGTGATTCCGTGCCATTTCATATTCATTATCATGTGAGGAAAGAGTGTATATCATGAAGGGTGATGCCGTGCCATTTTTTATATTCATTATCATATGAGGAAAGAGTGTAAAGCACGAAGGGTGATGCCGTGCCATATTATTGTGAGTTCATGGCACGAAGGGTGTTTCCGTGCAGGTGAGGATGAGGGACATGCATTATGATGTGATATCTGTTTCCCCGTGTATACATTGTGCCTTTACTTCGATCTGTTATTGTTGTACTTACATATTTGGTGTGACTTATTGTTATTGTCCTGTACTTTACTTTGATCTCAATTGTTGTTGCACTGTCCATGTCTTTTACTTGTTTAATTTGCTTAATTTACGTGCCGTATTTGTCGATTTCTATGGGAAGGATGAGAGTAAAAGCACGAAGGGTGATGCCGTGCACTTGTTCTATCAGAAATTAAATTCGAAATGCATTTATTGGGAAAATATATTTTAAAAATGCTTATCTTGAAGAAATTACATTTAAAGACTTTCCTTCTGTAAAGTATATATACGTATTTGGAGGAAGTACCTTTCAAAAGAAGTTTCCTATTTTGAAACGAATATATTTAAGGTCTTTAATATAAACTGGTAGGTGAAAGGTTATATTCAGAGGTTTGATTAAATTGTTGGAGTTGTTGTCTAAGGTCAGAGGTGGAGATTATCGCAGTGCTGAGTTACTACTTGTTCTTACTGTATTGTGGATTTCGGTTTTTGGCTGTGTTTCTGTCCATTTTTCTGTGTAATATTATGATATTCTATCGATTTAGTACTGTTTTTTCCTCCCGCATCACATTGTTATGTAGTTAATTATATTGTGTAATATTTATACAGATGTCATATTCTGCCATTTTCTATATTTATGCCTGTTTGTTTTATTAGACCAGTGGGTGTCTTGACTAGTCCTCGTTACTACTTCACTGAGGTTAGTCTTGATACTTACTGGGCACCGCTGTGGTGTGCTCATATTACTCTTCTGCGCATTTTGTGCAGATTCCAGGATTTGCATAGTCGACTGATTGATAGATTGCAGCGTGTTCGCTGTTGTGGAGACTCAAGGTAAAATCGCTTCAGCTTTCGCGGTTCCGGAGTCACCATCTTATGTTTCTGTTGCACTGTTGTACTTATTTCTAAACAGTGGTATTTTTAGGAGTTTTAGCGTAATTTCTTTAAAGCTTATGACTTGTACTTACCGGGTTCTGGTAAGAAGTGTAAAGTGTTGAGATTTAATTCAAAAAGCACTTAAACTATTCTTATATTATAATTGATGTTTGTTAAAAATAAGCTTATAAAGGCCTTAAGACTAGGTGCCGCCACGATACCCAACGGAGGGAAAACCGGGTCGTGATAGAATCCAACTTCTGCAGCTGACTGTGTTACGAGTTCCTATTTCGTTGAGCACCATGAAAAACATCTTGAACCAAGGCTAAAACAATAACCTGCAGTGCTTTTCATATCATCAACTGAACCTACCCAATTACTATCAAAATAATCGTGAAACTTGAAAGTCTGACACTTAGAGAACTTAACACCATAGTCCAAAGTTCCCCTGACGTAGCTTATAATTTTTTGGCTGCTTTCATATGCGTTTCACTCGCACAATTTAGAAATCTGGACAATACTCTTAATGCTTGAAGAATATCATGTCTACTGGCAGTGAGGTACATAAGACATCTAATAATACTTCTGTAACTAGCCTCGTCAACCTTGTTACTACCATCATCCTTGACGAACTTCTCTTTCTGATTTATTAGAGTGTTCATAGGCTTGTAATCTTCCATTTTGAACTTCTTCATAATCTCTCTTCCATACTTCTTTTGGCAAATGAACACTTCATTTTGAGTTTGATGAATCTGCATTCCAAGATTGTAAGACATGTCTCCCAAGTCTGTCATTTCGAATACTTTCTTCATCTTTGCCTTGAAGTCCTCGATCATTTCAAGGTTGTTGCCTGTTACAAGAAGATCATCAACATAAAGTGATATATTTGTAATATGAGAATCTCTTCTTCTAATAAAGAGAGTTAATTCACTTAGGCTTTTCTTAAAACCTAAGCCTTGCATATGCTCATCAATTTTGACTGTACCAAGTCGGAGCTTGTTTTAAACCATAAAAGGGTTTTCTTCAATAGATAAAATTTATCTTCATGCCCCTTTACAGAAAAATCTTGAGGCTGCTCCACATAAATATGCTCTTGTATAAAATCATTTAAAAAAGCTGACTTGATATCTAATTAAAAGATTCGACAACTCTTTTGAGCAGCAATAACTAGTAACAATCTTATAGTATCAAGTCTAGCAACTAGAGCAAATGTTTCTGAATAATCAACGCCAATAATCTGTGAGTAACGTTTCACAACAAGTCTAGCCCTGAGCTTGTCAACAGAACCATTAACATTTAATTTCGTGCGATAAACCCACTTCACACCAATGATCTTCCTATCTTGAGGCTTTTCCACAAGCTACCAGTTCTTGTTATTTTCCATCATTGCAAGCTCCTCCTGCATTGGAGCTTGCCACTTAGGATATGAAATGACTTCCTCGAATCCAGACGTGTCTAAAATAGCCACATTGCATCTCTGGTATACGTCATAGAGCAACCTCGTTCCTCTCATAGGTTGATGATCAACATTCTTATCAGAATCGGATAGATTTCTTGTAATCTGCTTCTGCCTATCTTCTTCTTAGTCCCATTTCTCATTCTCCATAAAAAATACATCTATGCTTATCACAATTGTTTCTGTATGAGACTGCAAAATTCTGTAAGCTTTAGAGACTGTGATATAATCAATTAACACTCTAGGTTCAGTTTTCTTGTCTAACTTGTCTCTCTTAACCTGTGAAATATAAGAGAAACATAAATAACCGCAAATCTTTATGTTTTTAAGGAAGGTTTGTACCAATGTCATGCCCCAAAAGGAGTCTTTCCCTCCACTGCTTTTGTAGGTAACCTGTACAACAAAAAAATATCAGTGCTAGCTGCTTCTGCCCATAAATGCTTTAGTAGGCTCTTCTCATGTAACAAGCACCCCACATCTCCATTATCAGCATATTCTTCCTTTCAATAACCCCATTCTATTGCGGTGTGTATGGGGAAGTGAGTTGATTCTCAAGTCTTGCATTTTCATATAACTTTTAAAATCAATCCGATGGGTACTCAGTACCATTATCTGATCTCAGCATTTTCATCCTACAACCACTTTGATTTTCTACCAAAGCTTTGAATTTTCAAAACACTTCAGGTACTTTAGATTTGAACCTGAGAAAATAAATCTAACACATTATTGTCATATCATCAACGAATACTTATGTGGTCCACACAAATCTGTATGGACTAATTGAAGTTTCACTGATGCTCTCCAGGTTGCCTTGGGAAAAGGCATCCTGCTTTGCTTTCCCAATAAACTTGTGTTGCAGCTTGGGTGTTCCTCCTCCATAGGTGGTAGTCATTGAACTATATCCTTATTCGACATATAAAAGAGTGCCTTATGATGGAAATGCCCGAGTCTCTTGTGCCATACATTTGCAGTTATTAATTGGCTTGGATAGGAAGCTAGCTTTTCCTCCATTGGATAAAAGGAAAAACCTTTTTCCTCTCATTTTAACTCGGCAGACTTCTTGACCATTTGGATCAAAGGTCACACACATCGTGTCCTAAAAAATATGCTTGAAACCATTCTCCAATAACTGTCCTATGCTCTAAAATTTTGATCAATGTCAGGAACAAAGAGCACATCCGTAATTAACTTTGTACCTGAGTAACTTTCAGTAGCTACCGTTCCTTTCCCTTTGGCAGGAAGATAATCACCATTACCAATTTTGACTTTAGAGGTTATAGATTTGTCTAACACTTTGAAAATTTCCTCATCATGAGTCATATGATTTGTACAACTACTGTCAATTAACCAACTTTCACTTGAACTTTTGCTTGCAAAACATGTCGCCACAAACAATTTCTCTTATTTTTATTGATCTCCAATTTGTTCTTCATTTCATTATTGTGGTCCTTTCTCTCTGCACGTAATCTTAGAATGCCCAAGTTTATGAAACTTTCTGCATCTCATATCAGGTTTTCTCCAACACTTGAAATGTGGATGGTTTCTCTTCTCGCAATGCTGGCAAAATAGATATTTTCCACCTTAATTGTTGTTGATATTATTAGTTGCAACAGCTTCTATTGACGTAGAATATGTCTTCTTGCCCTTCTGCTTCTTGCCTTTGATGCTAGAGTTGAATAGTTGCCTTGCTTGCAAACCTCCTTCCAACACTCTCATTCCTCATCAATCTTCTTTGTTCCTGTTCTTGCAAAGAGTTTAATAGTTCCGCCAAACTAATGTTCGACAGATCTTTTGTATTTTCCAGCTAAGCAATTATTGCTTCAAACTTCTCGGGTAAAGTAACAAGAATTTTCTGCACAATTCTTTTGTTAGAAAGTTCGGCACCAAGTAACTTTACCTTATTTGCCAGATTGATTAGTCTATTTTAGCACTCTTTAATATTCTCCGATTTCTTCATTTTTTGCATTTCAAATTCCCTCACCAGGTTTAATATCTTCATGCCTCGAATTATTTCATATCCATAATATTTTTTTTCCAGAAAGTCCCAGATTGCCTTAGCCGAACTAACAGTCATGATTATGGAAAAAATAGTAGGAGATACTGCAACATAGATACATGCCTTCACCTTCGACTTCCTGGTCTTCTTCTCTTTGTGAGTTTTGATTTAAGTCATGGTAGGATTTCTTGGTAAAGGAGTAACTTCATAATCCTCTTCTACTGCCTCCAAGAGATCACATGCATCCATGTTGTCTTCCATCCTGACAACCCAAACCTGATAGTTTTCTCCATCAAAAACTGGTGGAGAAATTGATTGGAAAAAACACGCTCACCTTCCATAATTCTTTAAGCCGATTTTATGGATGGTCTGATTAAGTTTTTGGGTTTTCACTCAGTTGATAACTCACACTCTCACAAGTTCCTTAAGAACAAAAAGCTCTGATGCCACTGTTAATGCTATTGACAGCAGAGAGCAGTAAAGTGACTAGAATGATCTGTATTTTTATTGATCATGAAAGCTTGCTTAAATACATAAAGTTAGTAACTGACTATCAATAAAATGCTGCTAAAAATATGCTAAACAACTCCACTGCTAACTAAAAAGGAGGAACTGAACTTGAAGATAGCTAAGAAACGTTCAAAAAGAAAAACAGAATCCTAAATATCTGCAAGAGAGTCAACACAATCTGGTGTGTATTCCTCAACTTCTGCAGCCTAACTAAGCACCTGATTTTATTGACTGCAACAACATTGCAATTTTTGAGGCAACTGCAACATATATTTACTAGTGAAGGAGTAATATTTTAAATTACAATATTGATAAAATTTATTGAGCATTTACTTTTAAGGAGGTAAAATATACAGTTTAATAATATTTTTTAAGAATTATCATTTTATTTGTTTGAAAGTTAAGACGTTGTAGTTAATTTATATTTCATAGTAACTTTAATAGTATTATATTATTTATACTTATAAAACATGCTAGATATTTTATTTTATATGAGTTTCTTTAATTCTTTTTAGTTTTCTTGAACTTTTAATGTATCTGTAATATTTTTTTGTGTGTTATAATGCTATATTATTAATTCATAAATTCAAAAAATTGAAGATTCGCGGAGCTTATGTCCCATGTCTCGAAGCTTTTGCCTCGTCCTGTATTAAGTAAAATACCCCGCCTCACATCCTCACCTTTTAAAACACTGCTCTCAAGTTGTCTATATGTTTTTATTTGGTTGTCATAACGATAGTAGTTCTTCTTAATAATACTCCATAAGTAGCAACTGCTATTACATGAGGTTTTTCTTAGGGAAGCTGCACCACTAGAAGATCATTAACAAGAACATGTAATACAAAATTTTCTCCTGATGATCATTAACAAGAGAAGGTAAATCGAGTAGCATATCCACATTTTGAACCATAACAACGGTGACTAATTGAGGCGGATTTAAGATTTTAAAGTCTATAGCTCAAAAGGGTAACATATACATACACGGATATCAGAGACTATTTTAAATTTTTTCATGTTAATGTATTAGTAGAAAACAACTATTACATGTATATGTAGTTGACATGGCAAGATACATGGATCATTAAGAAAATGACAACTGGAATGTTGCATTAAATATGCACGAGTTACAACATGTACGAGCAAATCACCCACGAGATGCGGTCGCTCGAGCCTAAGTTACTCAGTGAAGAGACACCAGCAGGATAAATCAAGACAGAAAAGAGGGAAGATTCATGAACCTCTAATTAATGTGGAAGAAGGAGAAGAATCATTACAGAATCTTCATGAACAGTTACAATTGCCAATTATAACGTTTCATTACTGTCATTAATGTCCATAATGATTATGTCATAAAAGGGAAGAAACGTTATATTTGTAAATTCCTATATAAGAGAAGGGATTTTCACGTGTAAAGACACGTTCTGATTATTATTGCAGTACAATTACTTTATTTTACTTACAATCGATTACTTTTGCATTTCTTATATCTATTTCTTTCCTTATAATTGAGAGAGTATGAAATTTCTTGGTTATCAGTAACCCGAGTACTTCTAAAAATAGGCTTTGATTGAGAATCTTATTTTTTGGTTAAACAAATTTATTCTGTTGCCGGGAATCTGAGAATCTTCTTACTTTCCAAATCTTTCTCTCGCACGATCAAGCCATGTCAACTGTCAATGACAACAACCGGCAGGTGGAAGGAACTCCAGTCCCATCACCTCAGGGAACACCACACATTTCACCAAAAGGATCACCTGAAAGATCTACTACTCACAATAATGAACAACATGGAGATGAACAAACCGTTGAGCAGGATGATGTAAAACAGTTGATCGACGAGCACGTGAATAATGCTCTCCAAGATTTCATGAGGGGACTATCAGCTGTGCCACAAACTCCTCCCCCGAATAATGCCACAACTGTGGAAATCCCACGCTCAGGGCTAGTTAATTCAGGAAGCGGGGGAACTCTCAATGAGTCACGGGATGGGAGACCAGGTACGCCTAATAATTCTAATTTACAAACTTTATTACTAACTTTGCAAAAATAGGTGAAAGAACAAAACGACTGTATCGAGCAAATACTTGGCGTACCACCTATGATGAACGGAGTAGATATCGACAAATAGTCGCAATAGCCCTGGAAACCAAGCGCAGCTTCATTGTAAATTCCCAAGAATTTCAAAATGCCCAACATCCCAAAATATGTTGGAACAACTGATCCACGTAACCATGTCACTGCATTCACCACAGGAGTAAAAGACAATGACTTAACCAAGCAAGAGATCGAATTAGTGTTGCTCAAAAATTTTGGAGAAACACTCACGAAAGGGGAATTAACCGGTATTCTCTTTTACCTGAAAATGCTATTGACTCTTTTACTGAGCTTGCAGATTTATTTATAAAAGCACACTCGGGAGCTCAAAAGGTTGAAAAAAGAATGAGGATATCTTTAAAGTGAAGCAATGAGATACAGAATTCCTTAGAGAATTTGTAGATAGATTCCAGCATGAAAGGATGATGCTACCAAGAGTACTTGATAATTGGGCAGACATGGCATTCACAAGTAATCTAAATGAATAAAGTTCAGAAGCCACAGGAAGGATCAAATAAAGCTTATGAGAATTCCCTACCACAACATGGAATGATGTCTATAATAGGTATAACACTAAACTGCGGATCAAAGAATACATCGTTGCTTAGTCAAAGTTTGATGAAAAAATAGGCTCGAGGCAGTCAGAATCTGAGAAGAGGTCCGGTAAAAATAGGTGCGAGCCTTATATGGGCCCATCAAGGCAAGACACATGTTCCAACCAAAAAATGCGCAGCCCGATCATAGATTTACAAGCAGGGATTCAGGATCATCATCATCTAGGTCCAGAAAAGATCGGGGTGTGCGTGATAGGGATACCAACACAAATGCAAGGATTGGCGATTATAGTTTCAATATCAGTACTACCAAATTGGTTGTTGTTTTAAGGAGCATGGTAGATAAAGTACGATGGCAAAGGAATGAGATTAAACCCAAATAGAAGAAATCCAGATTTCTAGTGTGAGTTTCATAACGACCATGGCCATAAAATATCATATTGCAGACTGTTACAAGGTGAGGTGGAACATTTTTTGAATTAAGGATAGTTGGCAGATTTGTTCGGTGAGAAAGGAAAACAATCTTACATGAAAAATAGACAAGAACCTCCAAAACCTCCATCTCCGAAGAGAACATTGAATGTGATAAGCGGGGAGAATAATTCAATGGTGTAACATACACGGCTGCAAAAAGGACGTCAAAATTCACAGTCACTCACGGGAAGCGAGTTCGATAAACCTTGGAAGAAGATAACATAACATTTGATGATGCAATTCGGACGACTTGATGATTCCTCACAATGATGCACTAGTAATATCTCTACTTATACATGATACTAATATAAAACGAGTTTTGATTGATTCAGGTAGCTCCGTGAATATTATCTTATTGCGAGTGGTGAACGAAATGCAAATTGGAGATTAGATGATACCAAAAGCATGTTCTTTATCTGGATTCGACAATTCAACTGTTATCACGAAGGGGGAGATAATGTTAACCACATTTACGGAAGGAGTCATCAAAAATAGATGAAATTTAAAGTAATAGACACAGATATGGCCTATAATGTTATTCTTGGGAGGCCATGGATACATGACATGGATGTTGTATCATCTATGTTGCACCAAGTTATTAAGATCCCTTCAAAATGGGGGATTCAACAAATTTGAGGGGATCAATAAACCTCTAGGAATATCAATTTAGTGGTGCAATCACACAAGGAAAGCACTTATACAAATGAGGATTTCATAGAAGATGTGGTAAATCAAACCTCATCTGAAAATGTATCAAAACATACCGATATGGATTCGAGACCGGATGTAATTCAAGAACCAGAGGAGAATGAAAATATCAAATCAACAATTGAAGAACTCGAAGCTATTGAGCTATTCGAACAATGACCAGATCGAAAAGTTTACATTGGAGCAAAAGCTGAGCCTAGAAATGTAAGGTAAGTTAATTAAATTTTTAAAAGAAAATGCAGATTGTTTCGCATGGTCGCATTTAGATATGATAGGTATACCTCCGGAGGTGATGACCCGTAAATTGAATGAGGATCCATCATACGTACCTGTCAAGAAAAAGAAGAGGAAACAAGGTTCGTTCAAAAACCAAGAGATTTATGATGAGGTACGAAAACTATTAAATATCAGTTCAATACACGGGGTAAAATATCCTAATTGGTTAGCTAATACTATGGTAGTTCCAAAAAAGAACGGTAAATGGCGAGTTTGCGTAGATTATACTGATTTAAATAAAGCTTGTCCAAAAGATTCATTTCCTTTACCGTATATAGATCAATTGATTGATTCTACCACAGGTCATGAGATATTGAGTTTTTTATATGCGTATTCAGGTTATAATCAAATAAAAATGGATTCTTTAGATGAAAAAAAAACTTCAGTTATTACGGACAGGGGGACTTATTGTTACAAAGTCATGCCTTTTGGCTTAAAAAATGCTGGAGCCACATATCAGAGGTTTGTCACCAAGATGTTTCAAGAACACATGGGAAAGACCATGGAAGTATATGTTGATGATATGCTAGTCAAATCTGCACGAGTGGAAGATTATTTTCAAAATATTTCAAATACCTTCGAGATCCTCCGTAGCTATAATATGAAATTGAACCCAGAAAAGTGTGCTTTCGGTGTGGCTTCAGGTAAGTTCTTAGGCTTTCTTGTATCTAATAGAGGTATTGAAGTAAACCCTGCATAGATTAAATCTATTGAAGAAATTCATGATATACTCACAAGCAAAAAAGAAGTACAAAGATTGACAGGTAGGATAGCAACTCCGGGGATATTTAATTCTAAATATTTGGAGAAAAGTGTCAAATTCTTTTCAGTGCTAAAACAACAAAATCAGTTCGAGTGGACTGAAGAATGCCAACAAGCCCTCAAAAACTTGAAGACATACTTATAAAATCCACCGTTGCTGGTTAAACCAAAAGAAGGTGAGAGACTGTTTGTGTACCTTGCAGTTTCGGAAATGGTTGTAAGTGCAGTTTTGATACGAGAAGACAAAGGTAAACATTCTCCAATTTATTATGTTAGTAAATCTTTGTTGGATGCTGAGACTATATCCTCATCTAGAAAAACTAGCTTTAGCATTAGTTATGGCATCTCGAAAGTTGAGACCTTACTTTCAGTGTCACCCTATTTTTGTAATAACTGTTTATCCTTTAAGGAATATTTTGCATAAACAAGAATTGTCAGGTAGATTAGCCAAGTGGGCAATAGAACTCTGTGAATATGATATCATGTATCAACCTGAAATTGTAATAAAATCACAAGCTTTAGCAGATTTTGTAGCAAATTTTAGCACAAAAATAGTTCCTGAAGTAGAAAAGGAATTACAAATATTCACCGGATCAAATCCAGGTATGTGGACTTTATTTACTGATGGCTCCTCAAATGTTAAAGGAGCACGTTCCGGTATTGTCCTAATTCCACCTTCAGGGGAAAGTATAAGACAAGCAATTAAATGTTATCCTATTACTAACAATGAAACAGAGTATAAAGCTATAATTGTAGGTTTAGAACTGGCACGTGAACTCTCCATACAGAAAATCATGATTAAAAGTGATTCTCAGCTGGTAGTCAATCAAATGCAGGGGACTTACATATCAAGAGAGGCACAGATGCAACGATACTTGGAAAAGGCACGAGAATTGATCAGACAATTCCAATCATGGAAGATCGTGCAAATACCTAGGGAAGAAAATGCAGAAGCAAATGCATTAGCGAACCTTGCATCAGTTGCGAAAATAACAAGTGCAGAAAATGCTATCGTAATACACTTATTCCATTCAGCACTAGACCAAGATAAAAATGAGGTAAACTTTAATAGTTTAACCTGGGATTGGATAAAAGCGATTGTTAATTTTTTGCAGTACGGACCGTACCTGAAGGCAAAAAGAGTCTCAATCGCTTCGACAAAAAGTTGCACGTTACTGTTTAATTCGAGGGAATTTATATCGAAAAATATTCGGTGGTCCTTTAGCAATATGCCTTGGACTTGCTCAAACAGAATATGTGATGAAAGAAGTGCATGAAGGGCATTGTGAAAATCACGCAGGAGGAAGATATTTAGTTAAAACACTAATTAGGGCAGGATACTACTGGCCTAAAATAGAAGACGATGCGGAATATTTTTTAGCAAAGTGTGATAGATGTCAATGATACGGCAATAATATGCATCGCCCTGTAGAATTATTACATACGGTTATTTCCCTGTGGCCATTTATGAAGTGAGAAATGGATATAGTGGGTCCCTTACTACAAACTAAAGGAAAGGTACAATTTTGTTAATATTAACGGATAATTTTTCCAAATGGGTAGAGGTAGGAGCTTTCAAACAGATGCAAGAAAAAGAGGTAATGGATATTATTTAGCGAAATGTGATATGTCAATTCATAGTGCCAAAAGAAATCGTATGTGATAATAACCCACATTTTATAGGCTCGAAGGTCGCAAAATTTTTTCAAAGTTGGCAAATCAAACGAATAACCTCTTCACCTTATCATCCCGCGTCAAATGGACAAGCTGAGTCGACAAACAAAATTATCATTAAAAATCTGAAGAAAAGATTAGAAGAATTAAAAGGTAATTGGCCTGAGGTAGTACCAGGAGTATTATGGGCTTATCGAACAACAACAAAGATAGGTACGGGAGAAACACCATTTTCACTTGTTTATGGCTCACAAGCCTTAATCCCAGTCGAAATAGGAGAGCAAACTACGAGGTTCACACAAGAAACGCAAGAATCAAACGATGAAGAATTAAAAACGAACTTGGATTTACTCGAGAAAAGAAGAGACACAGCTTTAGTAAGGATGGCAGCACACAAGAAAATCATTGAAAGATATTACAACAAGAAGGCACATCTCAGATACTTCAAGATTGGGGACTTCGTTCTCAAAAAGGTTTTCCAATCAACAAAAATAGCTGGAGCAGGAAAGTTGAACCCAAATTGGGAAGGTCCTTATAAAGTTCGAGGTATCGCCGGGAAAGGTGCCTATGAGTTAGAAACCATGGACGGCAAGGTATTAACTTTGAATTAGAATGTTGTTCATCTGAAAAAATATTATTTTTGAGCAGAAGAAATACCCCCGGTTAGGTATCACTTAATTACGATTATGTTTTGTTCAGTTAAAATTATGCTAACGATTTTAGATGATAGGCAAAAAGCTATCCCACACCAAATGATGATATTAGACCTGAAAGACACGCGAGATATAAAATTATTCCCGGTCTAGGGTTACAACCTTTTTGATGGAAATAAAAAGGGTTAAGAAGTCATCATCTAAAAAATATACCTCCGAGTCCCGTATGTATTTTCCTTTTCAAGAAATGGACCACATGGAAGGAATAATCAAGTGCTCGAGGTTTCGTACTTCAAAGCTCTAAAACGTGGGAGACTATGGAAGGCAAAGAAGACTAAAAGAGTCAGAATTCGAGTCAAGTGTGGGATAAAACCCAAAAAATCAAAAGTCAAGAGCAAATCAAGAGCAAAAGACACAAGCCTGATTCAAAAACCTTTGTAATAAGCTTCGATGAAGTATACACTCACGGATGTACATTACAAGACTCTATGAATATTTAGGTTAAAGGCAATATGTAGTCATGGGTTGCAAAATATACCATAGAATTCTGCGAAATCTGTTACAAAGAAAACAATTATGAAAGAGTTTTAGATGTTATTTGAATACATGTAAAGTGTTATACAGTTTGAAAGTTCAAAATACAAAACTTCCTCAAAACTTGTTCAAGACATTTCTTTGAAATGTGTATTTTCCTACTTCTTTCGTATGTTACACCAACATGAAGTTGAGACATCTTCTTCATTAAGTATCATTTATAAAAGGGACCTCTTTTATAAAAATTCGTGCTTATTCAGAAATTCACGAAGTATTAAAGCATTTTTAAATGCAAAATAAAAGAATAGAACATAAACTCAAAATGAAATATTATAAGAGTAGAACAAAAACTCAAAATGAAATATTATATAAACCTAGTTAAAATTAAGTATAAACTTAGTTCAAACCAAAGTATTTGATATTAAACCCCAAAACGAATCAGGGTTAAAACTTGCCAACCATTCCACAAATAAAAAAAACAAACTTTCCAAACAAAAGTTCACTATGACATAGTACTATCAATAGCGGGAGAAGTCAATATGGCATCATCAGCAGCAACATAAGGTTCGATTTGTGCAGAAGGGATCTGAACACTAACTCACCAGGAGTAAGTTCACCACCATGGGGAATACCGACCTCAGCTGAAGAAAAGTTTTGACTCTGCTGAGTTTTTCAATGGTTTCCTTAGTTTTTGCAATCTCAGTAGTCAAATCAAAACCTTACTGGCTAGCCTCTATCAAAGTCTCGAGGCGCGCATTCAAGAACGCCCAACTTCCATCAAAAGTTGATTTATCCTCAAGGGCCTCGTAATCTCTTTTTCATTGTTCAATTTCGACCTTCAAATCTTCTTTTTCAGTCAAAGCAACATTATAAGAAGTTTGTAAAGGGGCGAGTGATCTCTCTAAGAACTGGACCTTGCTAGAAGACGCACAAAGGTCTTCTTGAGCCTGAGTAAGCGTTTGAACAAGCTCCCCGTCATAGACTTCCTTCTGATTAAGCAGTTCTTTCAAACCCCTAATTTCCTCAGTAGCTTTAGAAAGCTGCTCGATGAAAGAAGACTCGAGGAGGTTTTTATCCTTGCCCACTTGACTAGAAGAGGCATTTTCAATCGCCAACTCTGATTCCATCACCTTCACTTGTTGTTCCAAGCTCCGTACCTATCAAGTTTATCTACAAAAGAAAGGGAAAAAGTGATTATCAAACAAATATGAAAAAAACCATAAAGAAATTAAAAAAAAAAAAAAAAAGAAGCTAAAGCTTATACCTTCAAAGATGAATGGACAATGTCATTCATCCATGTCAAAGAGCTGTGGCTTTCCAATTTAGACTTCTCAACTGGGCCAATTAATGGTTTCAGCTATACATTAGGTTGGCAAGACTTTTTCAAAAGATTACCATCCTCTGGGACTTCAATGGTAAGTTTTTTCATCATCCTACTACTACTAGAAGAACCAACTTCAACATGAGAAGTGGTAGCAGTATGGACAATTGAGGAATTAAAAACATCCAGGGGAGGAGCTGTGGCAGCAACAACAGGCGCGGGAAACTGAGGACCAATAGAAGCAGATACTGGAAAGGAGGCAAGGGGTGATTCATCAGAAACTAAGCTAAAGTCTTCACTATCAAACCCATGGGAAAACAACTAGTCTGTAGAGTCACGAAGAGCAATAGTCATTTCATCATCAGAACTTACCAAAGTAGCCCTTTCAGTCTCATTCATGGGAACTGAACTTGGAGGAGGAGTGGCTTCATCATCCGAAACAACATGTCTCCTAGCCCGAGGCTTACGCACTAAAGAGCCCTCCTCTCATTCCTCTTCACCCTCAGAACCATGAGCTCTTTCTGCTTTTCTCTTTGATGAAGAACTCAAAATCATCTCTTGAGCCATGGATAGAGAAGGTCTTGATGAAGCAATAGACACGACACTAACACCCCGAATAGGAAGCCCTAGCAGAAGAATAAGTTAGTAAATTTCCAAATAAAGGTAGAAAGTTAAAGGGAAGAATACCATGAGTTTTAACTTTCTAACCAAACCTATGAGAAAGGTGCTTCCAAGACTTTCCTTCCATAGGAGCAACCGACAACAATTTTTCTACTCAAGCACGGAGGTCTGATATTTCTTCAACAACTTCCATGGTTGCTAAAAAGAGAAAAAACAGCCACATGATCATAAATTTTCTTTCTTCATAAAAAAAAGAAGAGAATCCAAAAGAAAAAAAACTTACGTGCAAAGTTTCATTTTTCTGGAAAAGGCATGTTCTCTTCACCCACTAAACCACTTATGGGAGCAGCAACAAAACGGGCATACCAGCCACGATCTTTGTCATCTTCAGAGCTAACCAAAACCCTTTTACTCCTAGCCACGAGAGTAAATACCCCAGAACGAAACAACTTGGGGGAATAAAGATGAAATAAGTGTTGAAAGGTGAAGGGTAAAGAGGCCAAATTAGACATGTATCTTAAACATGCAACAACTCTCCATACGATAGGACCAATTTGTCCTAAGCAGACAATAAAAAAGCGACAAAATTCTATGATGACTGGGTCAATAGGTGGTCTAAAACCTAATGTAAAAGGGTATGTATAAACGAAAGAGTAACCAACATGGTACAAAGTAACCATTTGGTTTAGACCAGGAACTAAAATTGGAAAATTAAATAGAAATCAAACCTTCAGTAATCTGGGAAGGAAAACATCGGCACGATCATCGGAAGTCATAGATGTAATTTGGTTTCTAATTGATTCATGATTAGTGGAGAAAAAAAATTCTGCAGGAATAATTTCATCAACAGTTGGTTCTCGAATATGTTCACTCGAATCGTTATTTATGGCAGAAGATCTATGAGTTGAAGAAGCCCTAATTATAGAAGAAGAAGGGGTAGCAACGCTGGGATTAAAAGCAGAACCACGAACAGATGAAGGTCCTAAGCTATGCAGCCTACCACTTCTTCTACTTCTAAGGAGCAGTTGAAGGGGGAAGTTCATCTACAATTACTACTCGACGAGGATCAGGGTTTGGTGAAGACATGGTTGTATTGGAAAATAATACGTGCTGATGAATAAGAACGTTATGGAAGAAGAATACTATAGATCGATGTTTTTTCGTGAAAGCAAAAACATAAGAGGTATTTATAAGAAGAGACAACTGTCATGTAAAGGGAGACATGATGGAAACGTCATAATGAAACAGTCACTTCGTGACTGACAAAGCCGCAAGAAAGCCTTAAAAACTGCTGAAGAGTTGCAGACCCAATCGATAAATGCCACGTGGCACATGCATTAAATGGAAGTGATGTACGACGGATTGGTTCTGAAGAAGACACAATGATACATGGGAAAAATGGCAAAATATTCCCGCCATAAATGTGTACCACTTCCCAAATATTCAATTGCTGAATATTTGGTAAGCGGGGGAGGGG
>ML374833.1:24343-52272 GCA_005239525.1 Nicotiana knightiana
GGGGGGGGGGACAATCTGTATTAGTAGAAAATAAATATTACACGTAGAATTATATGTGGCTGACATGGAAAGATACGTGGATCACTAAGAAGATAACAACTGGAATGTTGCATTAAAAAATGCACGAGTTACAACATACACGAGCAAATCACCCACGAGACAAAAGGATATTGTCGCTCGAGCCTAAATTACTCAGTGAAGAGACACCGACAGGATGAATCAAGACAGAAAAGAGGTAAGATTCATGAACCTCTAATTAATATGGAAGAAGGAGCAGAACCGTTACAGAACCTTCATGAACATTTATGATTGCCAATTATAAAGTTTCATTAATGTCATTAATGTCCATAATGATTCGGTCATAAAAGGGAAGAAATGTTATATTTGTAAACTCCTATATAACGGAAGAGATTTTCACTTGTAAAGACATATTCTTATTATTATATGGAATACAATTACTTTATTTTGCTTAAAATCGACTACTTTTGCATTCCTTATATCTATTTTTTTCCTTATAATTGAGAGAGTACGAAATTTCTTGATTATCAGTAACTCGAGTACTTCTAAAAATAAATTTTGACTGAGAATCTTCTTTTTTGGTTAAACAGTTACCAAAATGAATACTCTAATTAATACTATTAATTTCTTTTGATTGTAGCTTTAGGCGATCAGATCCTCTTGAGGATTTACCATTTTGGACGCAGAGGAAGCATTCTAGCCCAAGAATACATCTCCTTATCTTTTTTGGTTGTTGTGCTTCTTCTTTAATTTTTCCTCTTTCTAAGTCGGTCGTACAAAATTAAAACGGAAAGCAGGGCTTAAATTATTGGTCAAGAGCTTAAATTAAATAACAAGCCGCAATGATGAAGTACTGATTAAGGGCATTATTTTTTTTTTAGGAGGTGGGAATCCATTCTGATTGTGGAAATCTGGCATCCTCTCATAAGCATTTTCCATTAGGTTTTTTTTTTTTTTTCGAGGTACATGAATCTATGTACTTTATATGCGTGCTTTATAAATAACTAAAATAAAAGGAAGCTGCTATACAATTATTAAGATAAATTCTTTATGATCATAAAGGTTAGCCATATCTAATTCCATCGCAACTTTAGCTCATAGTCATTTTATTAAACTCATGAGAACTTCAATTGCCAAAATATTAGATTCTCAATCTCTTGGAAAAACATATTTTATTGTTACTTTATAAAATGCAAACTGCTAAAAAAACATAATTAGCTTGAATTCCCAGTGCTGAGATATTTCTTTAATGTGCATACTGCATAACCCTTTTTCTTGTTAGACCTAGATTGCAATTAATAGAATCGCTCTTTGGGAAATGAGTTTCTATATAAAGAATAAAAATAAGTACAGGTCAAATTGAAATGTGCTTCTAATGATTAGGGAGTGGAGTGTTGGTCCTTTGAGAGTATTTTTATAGTAATGTAATATACGCCTCTGACCCCAAGTACATTTTCTATTTACGTAATTTTGGTCCATAGTATTTTGTCTATTCCTGCATTACATCTAGATGCTAGCCTTTGGTAGATAGACAATAGATTCTGTAGATTATGGCTTCAAGGGTTCAAGTAGCCCTATTTGACATCTTTTTAATTATAAGTGCTTCTGCTAGTTTTAGTAGGAAAAGAAAAAGATGGGGCTCAGATTAACCTAATAATTTTCAATGCTACGAATACGATTGGTTCTATTCCAGTTCCTAAATCTGCATCTTCTATGGTAATGTATAAAATAAGTATGAATAAAGAGTATTTTTTCACTTAATTTGAATTAACTTGGAATGTATTGGATTTTTTACTTAAACGGAAATAAATTGATAATATTCCTGGGAACAGATATTCAAAATTCAGGAAGCAAGAAGGAAATTACGGCCATAGTACATGCGTGGAAGCCGTGGCTCCATAATTTTTTACGCGAAGTAAAAATTTGTGTATAAAAATTCATTAAAATTACAATAATAGTAGATATGAACCCATAAATTTAAAAATATAATAGATTCAATGCTAAAAAATTTTAAAAATTAAACTTATACAATTTAAATTATGAATCCGCCTCTGTGAATGAGGATCCAAGAAATTGAAACTTAGGACTTTACTGGTAATTTTCTCTATAATAGAAATATAGAATATACTATACGATGTGCTTTGGCAGAGACGGTCGAGTATAGACTATATAACATAAAGATATAGGCTTTTCATATTAGCCGACCACCTATGCAATCATCAGCTCACGTTCTTTGTTTCTGGTTGAGTCTATGTAAAAAGGAGGTACCTCTCCACAAACAATAATTTTAATATGATGGCAGGACATTTACAATGATAAGGAGTGGATTTAAAAACTTGTTTTTGGCCTATCACATCCACTTCTTGGAGTACCTTCTTTTCTTTTATTTACGTTTTTTTAGGGTTGGTAGTTGTTAAGGACATTAGTCATTTAGTAATCGTTTGGTAGAATGTATTACACAAAATAATATATATGTATTAGCTTTGGTATTATTAATTTCTTGTTTGATAATGTTTTTCATTGTATGCATAACTAATACACCTTATCCAATATTATTCTTATACATAATAAACTATGGCATTAAAAATACCATGGTTTTTAATACATGGATAAGCATGTATAAAGATAAAAACTGTCTTTCCAAAAGCTTTAATGTACCAAACGAAACTGTTGATAGGAAATAATCTCATCATAACTAATCTCAACATTACTAATCCGAGGATTACAAATACACCCTATTCAATATTATTCTAATACACCCTAACAAATGATTCCTTAGAGTTCTGAAGGTTAAACCATTTAACTAAAGGTACCACGTTGCCACACAATTTAACGACATCGAAACTTTTTGGAGTTTGGTAACAAATATCATTTGTCAAAAAATAAGATATTTTTATTTATTTTAGGTCAACAATACGTTCCTGCAGATGCACAAACATAATTCATTTTTTTGATTTAAGAACATTGTTTGCCCTAAAATCTGGATAACAATTAAACTTATATTGTGGTTTTAAGGATATGTAATTTCACCTAAAACCAATTAATAAATGAGAAAGTAAATGACTGAATTGAATTGTAAAAAAAATCAAACCAGTATGCAAGCTAAGCCTCGACCTCGAAATGATGTGTTCTCGAGGTGGTAGTAGTACAAGAACGATTAAGATAAAATAATTCTGATAAACAGTAAGCAGAGTAATAAGCAAGAAAGAAATGATTGTATAGTTTTTTCTTAGTGAACAATGATGATTACAAATGACTGGAATTCCTCTTTATATAGTAGAGGAGTCCTAATTATGGTACACTTTTAATTACAGAAGAAAATCGTATAAACAACAGATCAACCGCCATTGATCTTATCCGTTCCGAGATTCACGCCACGATCCTCGACCAATCAAGAATATCTTGCTCTTTCCGTTACTAAGCTATCCCGATATTACTCCAAGTCTATCTCTTCCGGCCTCGATTGATACCGACCTCGATCTAGAAAGAAGCTTCGATTTCGGACTCAATGTCTCAGTTCTTCGATGCAACATCCCAATCTCGATCAAATAGTGAAATCGGGTAACCCCGATTTCTACCGTATACAGATAGTCCCCTCGTTTCTTGAAATATAATTATAAGAAACGAACTGAGCCTTTGATTTTTCCCTGACCTCGATAGAAAATTTTGTCATCCTCGTGACGTAAGAGGTGGAAGTGACCGAAACATCTCGTCGGTTCCGTTCCCCAAATCATTAATGAGTGTCAGTTGGCTGCCGGCCACTAGTGCGTCGAACCGTCACCGTAAATCAATAAAAAGGACTTCTTCTCGTTGAATCGCACTTTACTTCCATCTACATATGCTCTTTTAAGCTTTCATCTCTCTCAAGCTTTTCTCTTTCATTACTCCTTAGGTCATCCCCGCTAGTTTCGAACCACCAAACATTCTACCTTTCTCTTTCTTCAACCTTTATAATGGAGAAAACCTCTAAAACCGTTCCAAAAAAGGAAAAAGCTACCTCTTCTACTTCACAGCCGGCCACTGATAAAACGCCAGCGGAACCGCTCCCTAGTGAGTATGTTCCTGACCCGTGTGTTCTTAAGTCTGACTTCAAAGTCGAGAATCCTCCATCGGTCCCAGGCCTATATGAGCATGTATCGAGCTATATCTGCTCGATAACGGTGGGATATCTCAAGGATATAAAAAGAGATTGCAACTACCCACGTGGAAGGTTATCTAAGTGTTTACACTTATCTTTTCACGTTGGGCCCCCCTCGATTTGGTAATCATTGACTTCTGCCGTCAATGCAAGGTGACTCTAGGCCAAATAAACCCTTCTTTTTGGCGCATCGTGATCATCCTCCGGCTCTTCACCAGCAAAGTCGAGGGGCTTCCGTTCACCCTCGACCACCTCATCAGGTTATACAGCCCTCGAATCTTTCGAGGGTTGATAAAAATGCAACGTCGAGCGACCAAGACATTGTTATCGAGTATCGACGAGGACAAGGACCGGGGGTGGATGGGTCGGTTTGTTCGGGTGAGGACTTTTGACCTTATCCCGAGACACCCAGAGCTGAACAAAGTGCCCCGGGTGACTCGCTTTGGGCAGTGGTCACTCACCCTCTCTACCGGCCTTTTCCAAGGAGGCCATAAGGGATGCTCGAGCTATAAGGACCCCTAAAATAGGTGGAGTCCCTAGTGAGGAGGATCCCTTTCGGGATCGCTTTACCGGGGTTGATGATGCCTTTGATCTCAACAACGCATCCAGCCTCTTTGAAAAGGCCCAACGCCTTATGATCCGAGTAAGTATTAATTTTGTTAATGTAGTATTCTTTCACCCCTCCTTCTTTTTATCTAACTTCTATATTTTCCCACACATGCTTTCCCTAAGTCTCAGGCCGACTTAAGCCAATGTGAGGCTGATCTCCAAAGGCTTTCAGAGGAGAGTAATACTCTCAAGCTTCTTTGTAGGCAGAAAGATGAGGAGATCAAGGACCTCCGAGCTGACTTGGCTAAAGCTCGCAAGGAGGAAGCCGAGCTGAACGAGCAGGTAACGATTCTCTAGAAAAAATACGGGCTCGATCCAAGGGTAGGAGCTAACGTTTCGATTTCACAGTTGCAGCAAAAAAATGAGAAGATCGAATTATTCCAGAAGGAGGTCGATCAAGATAAAGGGGACTGTCAGAAGTGGAAAGAAGGCATGGACCGCTTCGCTGCCGAGAAAGAGACCGCCTTATCTCAGTTGTCATCAACCGAATTCCAACTTCGAAGTACTAGGGAGAAATGCTCGATTCAGGTCAAGAGAATCGAGGAACTCGAGGATGAATTTGCTAAGACCCAAACTGAGGCTGAAAAAGCGAAGGTCCAGGCTGACAAGCCAGTAGCCATATATCCGGCTGATGCCGAGGCTGCCCAAGCGCAACTGAGGGAGGCTATCGATCGAGCACAATAGACTGTTGATCTAGTAAAGTGCCAATATCGGAAAGAGGCCCTCGAAGAAATTCATGCTCGAGGCATCGACCTTTTTGAGGAGATAGCTTAGACAAAGATGCTCGAAGCCGATGCCAGGATGTTGGCCTCTTCCGATGATGACGATGATGACGACGACGAAGGTAGCAAGAGCGGGTCCAATAATGACAAGGGCCCGAGGAGGAAGTTGTCCCTGAGGAAGGAGTTACCCCCGGGCATAGCTAGGGCTCTTGTACTTTTTTATTTTCTTTTTGTGTAGGACCCTTGCCGGTACTTTGTAAATATCCTTGTCCAAGTACATATAAAAATATTTCCTTTTTGAATTTAATCTCAATTTTTGTTTTATGATAATTTCAAACTTGCTTTGTGCCTTGTAAAATTTTAGCATACTTTATGCCTTGAATAATATGTTTAAGGCTTCAGTTTTGGGCAACTTGGTCGAAGCCACATTAACATTGCTTTCGTAATCGAGTGAGTTTTTAGTTTTTAATCGAACTCGAAGTAATAGAACCCTTAGATTTGAATTGAGTGAGAATGGATTCTCGAACTATAGTCGAGTGAGTTTTTACTCGAAATCGAAGTAGTAAAATCCTTAGGTTTGAATTGAGTGAGAACGAATTCTCGAACTCAAAAAATGTAATGGCCCTTAGGCTCTTTGAATCAGGAAGATATGGCCTCAGAAGAAAGGATTTTTTCCCTTTTCGGCTTATATATTTTATAAGAATTTCGTTATGCCTTAGCATGAGTTTTTTCTTACCCATTGCATTTTTTGAGGGTTTAATATTGATCGAAATCCCTTTACTTTTATGCCTTAGCACAAATTTGTATTTAAAAATTTCAATACCTCTTAAGGTTTTTCGAGGGCTGATATTATCGAAGCCATTGGTTATTTTGCCGAGGGTAGCCTTTTTTTTACCGTTTTTCAAAAGAATTCGAAGGCCTATTTTTATTGCGGAATTCGGACGTCTCCGAGCCACGTTTGTTTGGCCGCAGCCTTTGGGTATGCCTCTCGGGCTTATTTTCCCAATAACACTTTGAACTTGTTCAAAGTGTTAGTCCCCGAGTATGGTGTCCTTGGCCTATAAAATCGAGGGTTGCCTCTTTGAGATCTTACGGTTTCGAAGTTTGATAGTTCGAACATGTCAATTTTTTATGGCAGTCCCCGAGCATGGGGTTGATCATTCAAGGTGTAGTTGTACTTGGCCCTTGAGCCAGTTTTCACGAGAAATCATAAGTGTGGAACTTGTAAAGTAGAAATTTTCATTAAGGCATAAGATATCTGGTAAAGAAAAGTACTTCTTTCAATAGTTCATACATGTGTACATGTTTTTCCATTAGGGCTCTAGTAATCTATACGGACACAGTTCATTCGACCGTTTGGCCCATTACAAAGTTTTCCTATCGAGACCCTATTGACATGAAATATTTTCCTTGAAAATATAACATCCAAGGGTATGCCCCCCAGTATTCGGGGTTGATTGTAAATAAACCTTGGATACTCTAAATCAACACGAACAATGGTTGTCTCATTAAAAACCTTGCCGGAAAAATCCATTCCGGACAAAAACCGGTTGAAGGGAAAAAGAGTGCAACACGTGCTTTAAGGTCCTAATATCTTATTGCTTGATAAGAACATCGATACCTTTGCTCGAACACCTAAAAATGAGTTAGCGTAAAATGTAAATGATAGAGGAGAAGGTCATACCTTAACAATAATATCGTTTGAGTAGTGAGATGTTCCAATTGTTTGGTAGTTGTTCGCCGTTTATCATGCCAAGCTTGTAGTATCCCTTTCCGACGATCGAGGACTTGATACGGTCCCTCTCAATTTAGGCCGAGTATTCCTTCGTTAGGGTCTCGAGTGTTGAGGGTGACTTTTTTTACAACCAAGTCCCCCATTCTGAAGTGGCGAAGGTTGGTCCTCCGATTATAGTACCTTTTGATGTGTTGTTTTTGCGCTGCCATTTGAACGAGGGCGGCTTCTCATTTTTCATCTAGTAGTTTGAGGCTAGTATACATAGCCTCGTGGTTTGATTCTTCCGTTGTGTATCCAGATCTGGCGCTGGGTTCCCTGACTTTGACCGGAATCAGGGCTTCGGCGCCGTATACTAAGGAGAACGGCGTTGCCCCCATACCAGATTTTGACGTTGTTCGATATGCCCAAAGGACTTCGGGTAGAATTTCTCTCCATTTTCACTTGACGTAGTTCAACTTTTTCTTCAGATTCTGAATGATGGTCTTCTTTGTCGATTCGGCCTGTCCATTTCCGCTAGGATGATATGGTGTCGATAAGATCCTTTTTTATTTTATGATCTTCGAGAAACTTTGTTACCTTGCTGCCGATGAATTACTTTCCTTTGTCGCATACAATCTCAGAGGGTATCCCGAATCGGCATATGATGTGATCCCATATGAAGTCTATAACTTCTTTTTCTCTGACTTTCTCGATTGCTTGTGCTTCAACCCATTTAGAGAAATACTCAGCCATAAATAAAATGAACTTAGCTTTACCTGGGGCCAATGGCAGAGGGCTGACAATATCCATCCCCCATTTCCTAAATGGCAATGGGGACAGGAACAAATGAAGTTGCTCTCCGGGCTAGTGGATCATTGGGGCATACCTTTGACACTTATCACATTTTCGAACGAATTCTTTAGTGTCTTTCTTCATATTGGCCCAATAGTATCCTGCTCTGATGATTTTGTGAACTAGTGATTCGGCACTGGAGTGGTTCCCACCAGTGCCCTCGTGAAATTCTTGTAGGACCTAATCGGTGTCCTCTGGTCCCAAGCATAATGCTAATGGTCTGTCGAACATCCTCATGTATGATGTTCCATCCTCAACCAATGTGAATCTAGCAACTTTTGTTCGAAGAACCTTGATTCCTTAGGGTCTGATGAGAGCTTTCCGTTTTGCAAATACTCGATATATTTATTCCTCCAATCCTAGGTTAGGCTTATGGAGTTTATCTCGGCGTAACCTTTTTTGATTACTGACTTCGAGAATTGAACGACAGTCACCGAGTTGTTTTTGTCATCCTCGACTAATGATACAAGATTTGCGAGGGCATCGGCTTCACTGTTCTGCTCTCAAGGTACATGCTGCAAAGTCCATTCTTTAAAATGATGTAACGTAACCTGCAACTTATCCAAATACCTTTCCATTCTATCCTCTCGAACCTCGAAGATTTTATTTACTTGGTTTACCACCAGTAGGGAGTCGCATTTGGCTTCCATGACATCCGCTCCCAGGCTTTTAGCTAGTTCGAAACCTGCAATCATGGCCTTATACTCGGACTCATTGTTAGTCAACATAGAAGTTTTGATAGATTGCCTAATAGCGTTGCCCGTGGGCGGCTTCAAAATGATGCTTAGCCCATACCCTTTCATATTCGAAGCACCATATGTAAAAAGGGTCCACACCCCCGATGATGTACCCGATTTTAACAAAAGTTCCCTTTCAACTTCGGGTACGAGGGCTGGCATGAAGTCGGCCACGACGTCTGCTAAAATTTGAGATTTGATGGCCGTTCGGGGTTGATATTCGATATCATACCCACTGAGTTAGATGACCCATTTGGTCAATCGTCCCGGCAATTCGGGCTTATGCAAAACATTATGAAGTGGGTAAGTGGTTATCACGCATATTGGATGACATTGAAAATACGATTTTAGCTTCCTAGAGGTGCTTATTAGAGCAAGTGCCAATTTTTCTAAGTGTGGATATTGAGTTTCTGCTTCTCCTAGAGTTTGACTTACATAATAAACAGGAAATTGTACCTTGCTCTTCTCAAACTAGGACACCACTTACCGCGATTTCCAAGACCGCTAGGTATAAGTAGAGCTTTTCATCTGCCTTTGGAGTATGAAGCAATGGTAGGCTCGAGAGGTATTGTTTTAATTCTTCTAATGCCTTCTGGAATTCCGGGGTCCAGGCGAAATTGTTCTTCTTTTTGAGTAGTGAGAAAACCTATGGTTCCGATCCGACGATATCGAGATAAATAGACCTAAAGCAGCTATCCACCATGTCAGCTTTTGTACGGCTTTAACGCTGTCCACGACTGTGATATCTTTGATAGCCTTGATTTTATCGGGGTTGATCTCGATCCCCCAATTTGACACCATAAAGCCGAGGAACTTGCCCGAACTGACCCCGAAAGCACGTTTCTCGGGGTTGATCTTCATGTTGTATTTTTTCAGTATCTCGAATGTTTCCAGCAAATGTGTCAAATGGTCGTCTCCGCGCAGGGACTTAACTAGCATATAATCAATATATACTTCCATTGACTTGCCTATTTGTTCTTCGAACAGTTTATTTACTAGGCGTTGGTAGGTAGCACCTGTGTTTTTAGCCCAAAAGGCATTACGTTATAGCAATACGTGCCATACTTAGTGATAAATGAAGTCTTTCCTAATCCTCCGGGTTCATTTGAATTTTATTGTACACGGAGTAAGTGTCGAGAAAACTAAGGGTCTCGTGGCCGGCCGAGGCATCGATCATGCGATCGATGTTAGGCAGAGGAAAAGAGTCTTTGGGGCATGCCTTGTTTAAATATTTATAATCTACACACATCCTAAGTTTGTTCCCTTTTTTAGGGACTACGACTACATTTTCTAACCATTCGGGATATTTTACTTCCCGAATGGATCCTATTTTGAGAAGTTTAGTTACCTCGTCCTTGATGAATGCGTGTTTTACCTCGGACTGGGGCCTTCTCTTTTGTTTCACTGGCCTAAACTTTGGGTCCATACTCAATCAATGTGTGGTTATTTCTGGTGGATCCCTGCCATGTCTAAGCGGGACCAAGAAAAATAATCCATGTTATCAATAAGAAATTTAATGAGTTTCTTCCTGAGTTCGGGGGTTAACCCCGTACCCAGGTATACCTTTCGTTCGGACAGATACTCAATTAATATAACCTGTTCCAGCTCTTCAACTGTTGATTTGGTGGTGTCGGAATCTTCGAGAATAACTAAAGATCGAGGGATCTAATTATTGTCGTCTTCTTCCTTTTCTTCCATTCCTTGCTTCTCTGATTCAGTCGAGGCTAGTGGATGTGGTTGCTATTTTTCCTCTTGTTTCCCTTTGACCTCTGATCCCTTTGGGTTGAAAGTGCCGATATTGGTATTACCTCATCGACCGCGAACATTTCCTTTGCAGCATGCTGCTTTCCATATACCGTTTTCACCCCGTTCAGTGTCAGGAATTTCATCATTTGGTGGAGAGTCGAAGGGACTGCTCTCATATTGTGAATCCAGGGCCTCCAGAGTAGGGCGTTGTACCTCATATTGCCCTCGATTACATGGAACTTGGTTTCTTAAATAGTTCCAGCCACGTTCACTGGTAAAATGATCTCTCTCTTAGTTGTTTTGCTGGCCATGTTGAAACCGTTCAAGACCCGAGCTGCGGGCACGATTTGGTGTTGTAGGCCGAGCTGCTCCACGGCCCTCGATCGGATGATATTTTCCGAGCTACCTAGATCCACTAAAACACGCTAAACTTGAATTTTATTCATAAAGATAGAAATTACCAGAGCGTTGTTGTGTGGTTGAGAAATTCCTTCTGATTCCTCATCATTGAATGATATGGTGCCTTCTAGAACATAATCTCGGGTTCGTTTTTCGTTAGTAATTGATACCTTAGTGCGTTTGAACACGAGACCTTGTGGAATATCAACCCCGCCGACGATCATATGGAACACAGGACCTTGTGGAATATCGACCCCCGTCGACGATCATATGGATCACATGCTGTGGATCTTCCTTCTTATTTTTCCATTTGGTGTCCCTTTCTCTAAAATGATTCTTGGCTCGATCACTTAAGAACTCTCGAAGGTGACCCTCGTTGAATAGACGGGCTACCTCCTCTCTCAGTTTCCTGCAATCTTCAGTTCTGTGGCCATGTGTGCCGTGATACTTACACATCAGATTGGGGTTTCTTTGGGAAGGATCGGTCTGTATGGGCCTGGGCCATCTAGTATCTTTGATTCTTCCAATTGACGATACAATACCTGATGCGTGGACATTAAAGTTATACTCTAACAATCGAGGTGCCTTTTTGGAGTCGACATGCTTATCAAAACCACTTTTGCTCATATCCCTGAGAACTCTGTCCTCGATCACTTCTTCGATCATTTAGGGTGGAATTGCGTCTAGAACTGCCGTTCCTGCGATCTGTGATGTACGGTTGGTATCGGTCTTTGTTCGACCGAGATTTCCAATCGATATCTATCTGATTTTTGGTGGAGGACCTGTTTGGATATAGAAAAATCGGAAAGAGTTCATAATCGATCATCTTTGACTGATACCGATTATGTACATCGGCCCATGTTACCGCCGGATATTCGATCAAGTTCAGCTTCAGTTGTCGTAATTCTATCGAACTTCATTCATGCAACCCCTGAGTGAAGGCTTGAACAACCCAATCATCTGTGACCCGTGGCAACTCCATGCGGTCCATTTGGAATCGGGACACGAACTCCTTGAGCATTTCATTATCCTTCTGTTTTACTTTGAAAAGGTCCGATTTCCTCGTCGCAACCTTTATGGCCCCGGCATGTGCCTTTATGAAAGAATCTTCTAACATGGCAAATTAGTCAATGGAGTTTGGCGGTAGATTGTGGTACCAAATAATTTCCCCCTTCGATAGAGTCTCTCCGAACTTCTTCAATAGAACAAATTCGGTCTCATCATCTTCCAAATAGTTACCTTTGATGGCGCACGTATAGGAGGTGACATGCTTGTTCGGGTCGGTGGTCCCATTGTACTTAGGTGTATCCGACATACAAAACTGTCATGACCCAAATTGATGGGCCGCGACGAGTGCCCGAATCCTACTTGTCGTACACCCTTAAGCATGCGTCCAAGATGTAAACATGAATAACATGCATGAGGGAAACCTGTCCGAAATACATATATACATATACATGCGTAATACAGTGGGGCGAGCCGACAAGGCTGCTATAGACAACTATACATAACTGTCTACAGGCCTCTAATAGAATATACAGCTGTACAAGGATGGGACTGGGCCACATCATACCCATATATGTATACAAGCATATCATACCAAAATTAAAAGCAGCTGTGGATCAAGTAGAGCATGCTAACTCTTGCTGATCAAGGATCCTAAGAAGGGGGACCGTTACCTTGCCTACCTGCACCTGCGGGCGTGAAACGCAGGCCCCAGGAAATAGGGCAACAGTACGAATAATGTGCTGAGTATGTAAGGCATAAAAATCAGTACACAAAAGACATAGATGAAACATGGAATAAAGAATTCCGCATGTAAGTCTAAATGACTTGTAAATCCTTAATGATTTATAATTTCATGCACGTGCGTACAAATGTCATGTCATGCATGAGTATAGGTGTACATAACATCATCAAGCCTATGAGGGCTTCCCATCATATCATCTTGGCCACTATGGGCAAAATCATCAACATATACCACTTGATCAGGTAGTGGTGCGTATATAATGCCGTAAGCTTTTCCCATATCCCATATATATATAATATACATCTATACGCATATATAATGCCATCTGTTCATGGGTCAATGTACATGTATAAGTGAATGCAATGCATGAGAAGTATGTCAATAAAATCTCTTGGAACATCATAAGACCATTATGCCTCTGATTAATATCATGAAATAAAATTTATCAACTTAATGAGACCCATGAACATATGATAGAATAATAGGACACATGGGGAATCAACAACATAAGCATCTCTAGCATTTCTATGAATAGAGTAATTTGTGGAAGTTGTGCATTTGCTCGTTTCATTTGTTCTGTATGGATCATGCCAAAAGAAAGAAGGGATAGACTTAACATATCTGAGCCGATCCTCTAGACAATCCTTCTAACACATGCCAATCGCGACGAAACACATAACAACGAGATCGAAACAAGGAACAATTCGTATGAAATACCCGAAGCAATAACGTTGCTATGCAAAGATAATCTTGGTTGAAGCTTTTCTTTAAGAACTTAGCAATAATGTTTCTATTTGGAAAATCATCTTTGTTGAAACTCTTTCCATAGAGATAAGAAATAACATTACTATGTAAGGAATCTTGGCTGGAACTCTTAGAAAGAACGTTAATTTCCTCGAAATCCTTTGTTAAGATATTATAAATGTTATCCTTACTTTTAGGTAGGCCCCACATAAATAAGCTTGGTGTCACATAACTTTTCCAAGTGTGACACCTTTAAGTCTCTTTCAAGCCCTACGGTGGGCGCCAAACTGTTTACCCTAAAATCTGGATAACAATTAAACTTATATTGTGGTTTTAAGGATATGTGATACCACCTAATACCAATTAGTGAATGAGAAAGTAAATGACTGAATTAAATTGTAAAATAAATCATACCAATATGCAAGCTGAGCCTTGACCTCAAAATGATGTGCTTTCCAGGTGGTAGTAGTACAAGAACGATTAAGATAAAATAATTCTGATGAACAGTAAGCAGAGTAATAAGAAATAAAGAAATGATTGTATAGCATTTTCTTCGTGACCAATGATGGTTACAAATGGCTGCAATTCATCTTTATATAGTAGAGAAATCCTAATTATGGTACACTTCTAATTACAAAAAGAAATCATATAAACAACTGATTAACCGCTACTGATCTGATCCGTTCCGAGATTCACGCCACGATTCTCGACCAATCACGAATATCTCGCTCTTTCCGTTACTAATCAATCCCGATATTACTCGAAGTCTATCTCTTCTGTCCTCGATTGATACCGACCTTGATCCAGAAAGAAGCTTCGATTTCGGACTCAATGTCTCAGTTCTTCGATGCAACATTCCGGTCTCGATCAAATAGTAAAATCGGGTAGCCCCGATTTCTACCATATACAAACGTGAAAGTATTTTGTCATGAGTGACGACAAAATTCAAACTCAAGACTTCAATATGTTCTAATTTACTACTACATTGAAGTTCCGATCATTCTATCTAAAAGTTGAAACTATTAAAGAAGGAATATTTTTTTACTTTCATTTTCGGTATTACATCCTGGCAAGAATTTTCAATTTAGGGTGGTGTAATCGCATAATAATAAACGTTCTCCCAAGTCCCAAGCATCAATTCATAATATTTCCCGTTTTTGCAGGTGTAAGAATAAACGTGTACTTGAATTGACTTTGGCATGTGCATGATTCTTCTATTAGTTATCATCCTAATGGAAAGTGAGTCCTCAAATTAAAGCCAATCTTACCCGTAATACTTTTTTATAATTTTTTTTATTCAAAATTAATCCATAAAACTTGATCTTAATTAGGTGATGCTGTTATGCTGTACATGGATTCAAGAAGATTTTTCATAAAGCACTATAGTTTAGAGCTTAGTAATTATTATGTAACGTGTGTAATGAATTCACAGTGAATGAACCCTAAGGAGTTTAATAACCTGTTTGGCCAAGCTTTTTTTGGGCCAAAAGTGCTTCTTCTTTTTTTTTTTTTTTTAATCAAAAGTGCTTTTGGCCAAAAATTGAGGTGTTGCCGAGCTTTTAGAAGGGAAAACAGTGCTTTTGAGGAGAAGCAGGAGCAGTTTTTGAAAAGCAGAAAAAAAAAAAGCTTCTTTACAAAAGAACTTTTCTGAGAAGCACTTTTAAGAAAAATACACTTCGAAGCAGATTTCAAAAGCTTGACCAAACATTAATTACTGCTCATATGTGCTTTTTAAATTAATCAGCCAAACACAAACTGATTCTCACCAAAAGCACTTTTTTTTGAAAAGTACGTTTGAGAATAACACTTTTCAAAATAAGTTAATTTTAGAAGCTTGGCCTAACATGCTATAATTCATGAAATGCCCTTGAACAATATTCAACCCAAGTAGCTGGAAAGAGAGAATTTAGGAGAAGAACTTCAGCATTATTTATGAATGACTAAGCTACCAATAAAAATGAAATGGATATAAACGATTCATACAGTAGGGCCCAATTAACAATTGCTAGGGGTATACATGGGTCGGGTTGAATCAGATTTTCTAATTACCAAGGCAAGCCAATTATATCGGGTTATTAAATTTAAATACCAAATGTAATGACCCGGCTGGTCGTTTTGAGCATTTGTACTTTTTTTGGTAGTTTGAGGGCTCGAGTATCTCCGCATGATGTATTATGATTTGCGTAAATCGTCGGTGTTGGTTTTCAATTTATCCGTAGTCGATTTGGAAGAATGAACTTCAACATTTAAGATTTAAGTTAGAAGAGTTGACCAAGTTTGACCTTTTAGTATTATATCTCTGAATGGAGTTTTGCTGGTTCTGTTAGATCCGTTGGGTGATTTTGGACTTAGGAGTGCGTCCGGATTGTAATTTGGAGGTCCGTAGTCGAATTGGTCTTGAAATGGCGGAAGTTGAATTTTTGGAAAGTTTGACCAGGAGTGATATTTTTGATATCGGGGCCGGATTTCGTTTTCGAAAGTTGGAATGGGTCCGTAATGTCAAATGTGACATGTGTGTAAAATTTGAGTTCAATCGAACGTGTTTTGATACGTTTCATCATCAGTTGTAGAAGTTGAAGTATCAAATATCATTGATTTTGACTTGAGGTGCGATTCATCGTTTCGAGGTTGTTATGCATGAGCTGAAGCTCCGATTAATTTCGTTTCATCATGTAGAACTTGTATACAATATTTGGCTCCATGTGGAGTTGATTTGATACGGTTCAGACGTTTGGTGGCGATTCTAGAAGTTCTCGAAGTTTCCTTTGATCTTCATGCGTTTTGGCGTCCGATTCGTGCTTTTAGATGTTATTTTGATGATTGGATCGCGCAAGCGAGTTCGTGTTGTGTTTATGGACCACAGTTCATAGTTGGATTAGATCCTCGGGGACTCGGATGAGTTTTGGATTGGTTTCGGAATGATTTTTTCATGATTTTTGAGTGCTGGTACTGGGGTCATCGCATTTATGATGTTTTTGTCGCAAATGCGACAGTCGCAATTGCGAAGCTGCCATCGCATTTGCGAAATTTGGGCTTCTGGGAGAGATTCGCTTTTGCGAAGAAACCCTTCGCATTTGCGATGTGGGGTTGTTCGCTTTTGTGAGATATTGATCTTCGCATTTGCGAAGTTTTGGGTCGCAAATGCGACCTTGACATGAAAACTTCTAGTTCGCATTTGCGATATTTTGTTCGCATTGCGGAGGTCGAATTTGCGAACCCCCTGTCGCAAATGCGACATTTGCAGCCTGCTAAATGCTGAGAATTCTGAGACTCAGCTTCATTTTGTTATATTTTGAACCCTAACTTCGATGAGAGACGATTTTGTGAAGGGATTTTCATACCAAATCATTGGGTAAGTACCTTTAATCAATTCTCAACTTCATTTCATTATTTTTCATAAGATTTAGCATCAAATTCATGAGAATGTAGGGAAAATTTTGGGGATTTTGTCATAACTTTGAAAAATGAAAATTTAGGATTTGAGAATCGAATAGGACTCGGATTTGGAAGAATACGTATTTGGACTCGTGAGGCTATGGGTAGTCAAGACCTACACTTAGACCCGGGTTTTGACCGGGCCGCCCGGGGGTTGACTTTTTAGAAATTGAATAAAAATTATAGCTTTATTAATCGAAATTATTTTCTCTTGCATTGTGTGATGTATTTAAGTCATCTTTGGCTAGATTGAGCTTAGCGAAGATGAATTTGTAAAGGAAAAGCTAAATTGAGTATTGAATTGGCCGAATTGAGGTAAGTGTCTTGCCTAACTTTGTTGAAGGAATTTTTTCTACTATTTGACATTGTTTGCTACATGCGGGGTGATACATATATGAGGTTACGAGCATATATGCATGTGCTAGGGTTAACCATGCTCGGGGGTAAATTATGATATAAATTGTGTCTTGTAGATTCACGTGACCTTCTTGCTTTATGCCGTACTTGACTCCTAGATACTAAGAATATAGTACTAAATTTTAGAAACTAAGGCTTAACTTGACCAAATTTGATGGAAGTTCTGAGAATACATTGATGTGTTTAATTAGTTCATCACTATGTGTAATCATTAATATATTTCTACGGCAGATATTCTTGAGATACTAGATTCTATACTTGTGTTGTAGATCATTCGTGAGATTTATGGAAATACTTGAATAATAAAGTTCTTGCGGGTTTATTGAACTATTGCTAGCTTGGAAAGTTGTGATTGAGATTCATTTGGAATATTCGTTTAAACACTCTTCTTGATGTTATTTATGCTTCCTGCCTTTTGTCATTGATATACATATCCTTGGTAAGGAAGAGTATAAAGCACAAGGGGTAATACCATGCCATATCAGTGAGATTAAAAGCATGAAGGGTGATGTTGTGCCATATTATTGATAGTAAAAGCACGGAAGGTGATGCCGTGCTATATCATTTGCGAGTAAAAGCACGAATGGTGATGCCATGCCATGTTATGTGAGTAAAAGCACGAAGGGTGATGCCATGTCATTGTATTTATATTATTATGCTTTCATGTTATTGTGAGTTCATGGAAAGATGGGTGTTTCCGTTCAAGTGAGGACGAGGGACATGCATTATGTTGTTATATCCTTTTCTTGCAGATATCTTCATGTCTTTACCTCGAGTTGTTATTGTCTTATTTATGGTTCTTATGTGATTTGTCGTCACTGTTCTGTATTTATCATGTATCTCAAATGTTGTCGTGTTACCAATGCCTTCTACTTGCTTAACTTGGAAATATCATGCCTACTTCCTGCGGTTATAATTGCATCCAGGTCATATATGTTTTGTTGCGCTTAAGCACATGTCTTCTTCCATGTTAGTCATTCATGTCTCTACTTATTAACTTATAAAGATCATGTGTCCTCTTTCTTATTTGTTATATCTATCTTCATGCCTCCACCATGCTAGTTAGTTGAAGTTACATTCCTTTTTTTCTAATTGTTATCATTACCTCTATGCGTTCCGCCTATTCTGTTACTGATGTCCTTATGTACGTTATCGTTCATTATTGCTACTTGCGTATTTCCTGCTTTGTCATTTTTGTTATCGACATTTCTGCCATTTGGTTGGTATTGTTTTATGCATAATTGGTGAGGATGAGATAAATGTACGACGGGTATTACCGTGCCATTGGATTTGATGTCATGATTATATTTCTCACACTATGAAAGTTTTGAGGTGATTATTGTGGTTCATTGGTTTTCGCTATAAGGAAAAGATTGGGTGAGATATTGGAAATTATTGAATTGTGATCTCTTCCAATTCTCTGTTATTGTCATGTACATTCGTTTCGTGTACTCTATCCTGTTATATTGTAGTATAGTTCTATTGCTAGATTTCGATACAGACTTTTATTAGTGAGCGTATTCTTACAAAAAAGCCTCGTCACTAATTCGACGAGTTTAGACAAAATACTTACTGAGTACATGGGGTCGATTGTATTCATACTGCACTTCTGCACCTTGTGTGCAGACTTTTGGAGAGGAGCTGCTGGTGATGTCGGGAGCTGATCCTGAAAATGTTTGTGCATCCCGGATATAGCTGCCACTTGTCCTTGGTGGCTTTAGATTTTATTAATCTATTTATGTTGTTTTCAATAGATCGTGTAATTATTTGTATCAACTTGTGAATTATAAGTCTTAGAAGCTCATGATTTATACTACCAATTCTTGGGTTAATATGTAAAAGTTAAGATAATTCTTCACTATTTTTCCTATAAGTTCATTTGGTTTGTATTGTCTAGTAGTTGGCTTACCTAGAGGGTCGAGTTAGGTGCCATCATGACTAGTGATTTTGGATCGTGACAAGTTGGTATCAGAGCTCTAGGTTCATAGGTTCTACGAGTCATGAACAAGTGTCTAGTAGAGTCTTGCGGATCGGTATGATGATGTCCATACCTATATTCGAAAGGCTATGGGGAATTTATGATAAACTTCCCATCTTTGTTTCCTTATCGTGCGACATTGATTCAACTTGAAGCGTAACTCTTTGAATTTCTTCCACGCATTAGTATGCGCATGTGAGCGCTCGATATCGATGGCTTGTGATTCTATGGATGAGGTGCGAGATGTGATTTCTGTGTGCTAGTGATGGGTCAGTCTGGAGGTCTTGAGGCGGGTTTTGATTGTAGCTTGAGCACGGGGATTTCGGTTGTGTGAGCATGTGATTTTGGACTTATATGTTCGGTAGTGTTCCTATGAGTGGAATTTGTGATTAACGAGTGGTTGGATGACTGAATGATAAGTAGAATATGACTGCGGGATATGTTCAGATGATCTGAATGTGACGAGAAAAGTCTGCTTCAGGTGTAAAAAGGACTACTATATGCATGATTTTTGTCTTGATGTGACGTATAGTCCCGAGTTATAAGTGTGTTGAAAGGTTTCTCATGTTGTTTAAGTGTGGAACGAGTTTGATTCTCGTGCCTTATTGATGAATTCAGACTTAGGAAATTTAAGTGATGGCTTAGTAGTTGTAGCTAGAATCTGATATTTACATTGGATGGTGTCGAGGCTCGCTGTATTTCTATATCATTGCGGATTATGCATTTCATTAACAGGAAGACTAAGTGTTTGAGGAAACGGCTTTAGATACATAGAAGGTCTCTTCAGAGTGGGTGCCTCGGTTGTGGTACTTTGGGGTGCTAAGAGGGAATGCGGTGGCTTATAGCCCTTGAGACGATGTGGTTTTTATGGTAGAATCTCTTATGGCGAGCTTTGGGGTAAGTATCATGGTGTTTTCGCAAGGAGCGGTATCAACTTGTTGGTAATTTGGAAGGAACTCGGAGGAAACATGGCAGTTTGATAGTACATCGGATCAACACGGTAATAGTATGACCGGTTCTTTGGGTACTTATAATGTAGTGGGTCTCTACAGGTGTTTCGGGGCAATGCTCATGGGTTTTGGTCAACTGTGTGGCTTGGTTAAGTTAGAGGGATTCAGTTCTAATAGTTTGGCTATGTGCAAGTGGATTCCAAGGGGTTCTCGATGATTCTATCACTGTTCAAGGTGAATATTTTCTACTAGTGTGAGGAACGTGTTGCGTATTGGGATTTCCTCCTGGATGAGACCAAATAAAAGGTTTCTGATGGGATTGAGTTTTGAATGTGCAAGGTTACGGTTCAGTTTTGAAGGGAAGGTCATGGATTCTTAGACAACACGAACGTTTTCATATGTCTAGATGGATGATATTACTACTTGGTTTTCCTGAGAAGGGTGTGCATTTCAAAAGGCGCATTGTGTTCTGACTTACAGATGGATCATTGATATTGCGGTGCTCGCCTGGTTAGTCGACTGATGAGATTCAGATTTTTTTAAGTGGCACAGAAGAATTATAGAAGTATTCCTAGTAGGATGATCGTATTCGAGACATGTCTTAGACATTTGGGCAGTGGAGTTGGGATCAGGTAGGGTGATTCGTGTGTTGTATGGATTTGGAGACTTGGAGTTCTCAGAAGCAGATTGTTTCATGGTTGTGGACTGTGAAGTATAGCCGTCGAACCTAGCCAGATGATAATGTGTGTTATGGTTATGCCGTTGAGGACTTTTGCAGGCTATTTGTTTTTTTTGGGGATGACCGAAGTTGATTTGGGGGCCAATTGGTAGGTCCCATAAGGATGTGTATTCTGTATTAAATCGGATTTGCTTGCTCCTGGGTAGCTATTACCACAAGTATATTGTCGGGCGAAATAGATGCTATTTGCGCCTTGGTCTGTCTTATGTGTTTGTCTCTTATGCTATGACAGGTTGTGAGGGTTACATGATTTTTCTCACGCATAATGTAATTCAATTAGGCCTCATGGCACTATGGGCGAGATGGCCTTTGTGATGTTGATTTTCTTATTGCATCATAGTTGTGCTTGTTCGTCTTAGTATTGTTTGTTCCTAATAATTTTTCCCACAATTATATTTTGTGCACTCTGTTGTGCTTGATATTGACGCACATGTGATCAGTGAGCCCAAGTATTATGGCTCGATGGGTACCCTATGTGGATTGATATTATGGTATCGGGTTTCACGCTGCAACGGTACTATGATGAAATGAAACTCCTGATGCTTACTTCGTGTAGTTTTGTTTTCACATTGTTGAGAATAGTTCATAGGAAAATGCTAAAATTTCCCTACCTGCTTAACTTGTTTAGTAGTCTTCTTATTTAACTCTCTCACTATTCTCTGTCATGTCTGAATTATTACTTGTTAGTGTTCAGGACCGTGTTGTATGGGGCTCCATATGGTTATTGTTGATACTTGTCGGTGGGGCTGCTTATATTGGCTGAGATGAGGTTTTTAGACTTGAGATTTGCACTTTCATATTGGGATGAGGAAAGTTTGGAGGAATAATACTATATTTTGCTGAGAATTTGGGCAATGGCCTTGGTCGGACGAGTGAGCTTCTTGGCTTATTGATCAGATGAGTAGTTAAGAGGTCATACGTGTTTCTTTCATCATCGGTAGGGTATGAAGGTTTTGAACGAGACTCTAATCTTTATGAGGTTTGGTACTGGCACCAAATTTGTTTTTGGACAATAATGATGACCAGTAGTTCCTGCTGTAGGTGTTTGAGTGAAGGGGCGTATCATGCGATTTTATCTTGGGGTTATGGTTATGACCTAATACAACTGTTCAGGTTCATACAGTGTGTAGATGTGAGATTCGGGGCTTGTAATGAATTCTGGATGTTGAAGATCGGGTTCTAAGGTTTAAGGACCAAGGTTGAAGTAAGGATCTCTTGTGATGTTGCCTGAGCAAGCTTATATGGAGCAGGGTGATGTGGTATCACCCCCGGGTATATGCATAGTAAGGTTACACCGTGGTTTGATAGCTTTGGAACGACTACTAGCACGTTCGAGGACGAACACGTGTTTAAGTGGTGGAGGATGTAACGAATCGACTGGTCGTTTTGAGCATTTGCACTTTTCTAGGTAGTTTAAGGGCTCGAGTATCTCTGCATGATGTATTATGATTTTCGTAAATCGTCGGTGTTGGTATTCAAGTTATCCGAAATTGATTTGGAAGAATGAACTTCAACATTTAAGCTTTAAGTTGGAAGAGTTGACCAAGTTTGACCTTTTAGCATTGGATCTCGAAATGGAGTTTTGTTGGTTCCACTAGCTCCGTTGGATGATTTTGGACTTAGGAGCGTGTCTGAATTGTAATTTGGAGATCTGTAGTCGAATTGATCTTGAAATGGCGGAAGTTGGATTTTGGGAAGTTTGACCAGGAGCGGACTTTTTGATATTGGGGTCGGATTCTGATTCCACAAGTTGGAGCGGGCCTGTAATGTGAAATGTGACCGTGTGCAAAATTTGAGATCAATCAGACGTGTTTTGATAGGTTTCGGTATTAGTTGTAGAAGTTGAAGTTCCAAAGTTCATTGATTTTGACCTGAGGTGCGATTCATCATTTTGATGTTGTTATGCATGAGTTGAAGCTCCGAGTAAGTTTGTTTCGTCATGTAGAACTTGTCTGCAAGATTTGGCGCCATTTGGAGTTGATTTGATGCGGTTCATACGTTTGGTGGCGACTCTAGAAATTCTTGAAATTTCCTTTGATCCTCATGCATTTTGGCGTCTGATTCGTGCTTTTAGATGTTATGTTGATGATTCGATCACGCGACCAAGTTTGTATTGTGTTTCTGGATCTGGGTGCATGGTTGGTTTGGAGCCTCGGGGGCTCGGGTGAGTTTCAGATTAGTTTCGGAATGATTTTTTCATGATTTTTGAATGCTGGTACTGGTGTCATCGTATTTGCGATGTTTTTGTCGCAAATGCGATAGTCGCAATTGCGAAGCATTCATCGCATTTGCGAAATTTGGGATGTTGGGGGAGATTCGCATATGCGAAGAAACCCTTCGCATTTGCGATGTCGGGTTGTTCGCTTTTGCGATGGACCCTGCCGCTTTTGCGAGATATTGATCTTCGCATTTGCGATGTTTTTGGGTCACAAATGCGACCTTGACAGGAAAACTTCTAGTTCGCATTTGCGATATTTTGTTTGCATTTGCGGAGTTCGCATTTGCGAACCCCCTATCGTAAATGCGACATCTGCAGCCTGCTAAATGCTGAGAACTCCGAGACTCAGCTTCATTTTGTTATATTTTGAACCCTAGCTTTGATGAGAGGCGATTTTGTGAAGGAATTTTCATGCCAAATCATTAGGTAAGCACCTTTAATTAATTCTCAACTACATTTCATGATTTTTCATAAGATTTAACATCAAAATCATGAGAATCTAGGGAAAAATTTGGGGATTTTGTCAAAACTTTAAAAAATGAAAATTTAGGATTTGAGAGTCGAATAGGACTCGGATTTGGAAGCAAAATACGTATTTGGACTCGTGAGTCTACGGGTAGTCAAGGCCTACCCTTGGACCTGGGTTTTGACCGAGCGGACCCAAGGTTGACTTTTGTTGATTTTTTATAAATTGAATAAAAATCATAGATTTATTAATTGAAATTGTTTTTCCTTGCATTATGTGATGTATTTAAGTCGTTTTTGACTAGATTGAGCGAGCAGAGGTGAATCTGTAAAGGAAAAGCTAAATTGAGCATTGAATTGGCCGAATAAGGTAAGTGCTTGCCTAACTTTGTTGAAGGAATTTTTCCTACTATTTGACATTATTTGCTACATGCGAGGGTGATACATATATGAGGTGACGAGCATATATGCTTGTGTCAGGGTTAACCATGCTTGGTGGTAAATTATGTTATTAACTGTGTCTTGTAGATTCACGTGACCTTCTTTCTTCATGCTTTGACTCCGAGATACTAAGAGTTTAGTATTAAATGTTAAAAACTAAGGCTTAGCTTATTATAACTTGACCAAATTTGATGAAAATTCCGAGAATACATTGATGTGTTTAATTCGTCATCACTATGTGTAATCATTAATACATTGCTATGCTCGATATTCTTGAGATACTAGATGCTATACTTGTGTTGTAGATCATTCGTGAAATTTGTGGAAATACTTGAATAATAAAGTTCTTGCGGGTTTATTGAACTATTGTTGGCTTGGAAAGTTGTGATTGGGATCCATTTGGAATATTCATTTAAACACTCTCCTTGACAATATTTATGCTTTCTGCCTTGTTGTCATTGATATACATATGCTTGGTAAGGAAGAGTGTAAAGCACGAAGGGTGATGCCGTGCCATTGTATATACATCATCATGCGAGGAGAGTGTAAAGCACGAAGGGTGATGCCGTGCCATATCATTGAAAGTAAAAGTACGACTGGTGATGCTGTGATCTCTTCTACTACTCTGTTATTGTCTTGTACATTCCTTTTGTGTACTTCATCCTGTTATACTGTAGTATAGTTCTATTGCTAGATTTCGGTATAGACTTTTATTAGTGAGCATATTTTTACTAAAAAGCCTCGTCACTACTTCGACGATGTAAGACAAAATACTTACTGAGTACATGGGGTCGGTTGTACTTCATACTGCACTTCTGCACCTTGTGTTCATAATTTGGAGCGGAGCTGCTGGTGATGTCGGAAGCTAACCCTGAAGATGTTCGCGCATTCCGGATATAGCTGCCACTTGTCCTTGGTGGCTTTAGATTTTCTTAATCTGTTTATGTAGTTTTCAATAAATCGGGTAATTATTTGTATCAGCTTGTGAATTCTATGTCTTAGAAGCTCATGATTTGTACTACCAGTTTTTGGGTTAATGTGTAAAAGTGCAGATAATTCTTCACTATTTTTTCCTATAAGTTGATTTGGTTTGTATTGTCCGGTAGTTGTCTTACCTAGCGGGTCGAGTTAGGTGCCATCACGACTAGTGATTTTGGGTCATGACACCAAACCAAATCAATAAAAGTCAGGTTTTTAATCTCGGTTTTTCTCGGGTTTTTCGGGTTTCGAGTTTTTTCTCTCATAAAGTCTTCATAGCACAAAACGTAAAAATTGTGCTCCAGATATTTCTTTAATTCTAGTAAGATAGAATTATATAAGGTGCTTTCCACTAAAATAACATAAATATAAGATCAGTCATGGTATTGTACTAAAATATTCATCAATAAGATAATAAAATCGCATAAAATAAATATTATTAATAAGACATAATAAAAACAACATAATTTAAAGTTATGACTAATAAGTACTATTATTTACATGGCTAACTACTAAAAAAATTAAGTTATATATTTTATCTAAACCATGAAAAACTAAAAAAAATAGATATTTAACACTATTTTTATTTATAATACAATTGAATTGAATGTTTTTTATTAGCATTAATATTGATTTGATTTTGTTTTATGATTTATTTGAGTTACTAACATTTATAGACTATAAAACTTATTGGAGCATTGAAAAATTATAAGCCCAAGCTTGAAATAATACGTTAAAAGATAAAACTATAAAAATATTTATAAACTACACTATCATAAATATTTTTATGTATTAAATATATTTAAAAATTCTATAAATATAATGTCGGGTTGGTTTGGTTTCGGTTTGACTTTTTTTAGTTAAAACCAAACCAAACCAAATATGGTCGGGGTTTTTTTTCGCAACACCAAACCAAATCAAACCAAACCATAGTCGAGTTTTTTTCTCGGTTTGACTCAGATTATCGGGTTGGTACGGTTTGTCGGTTTCATTTCTACACCATAACAGTCGCTAATTACTTGTAACTAACTCGTAACAACCAACTAACAAACTAACTCCTAGAAATCCTCTTATTTACACAAGTGTCCCTACTTACTCTATTAATTCCCAGCTAGCCACTAATTACTAGAAGTATGCAACAAATTCCCCCTCTCAAGAGTCCTTGTCCTCAAGGAAAAATTGTGGAAATTGCTGCTGAAATCCAACCAAGTGCACTCTTCAGGAGGGCTGTTGAACCATTTCACTAAAACATGAGTTATTTGCCTATTGTTCCGAGTGAGCTGCCTTCTGTCAACGATAGCTTCAGGCCCTAGTCCTACATAACCATGATTAGGTAGAGACATAGGAAGAGTAGGTGCCATTGCAACAATTCCTTGATACTTCTTTAACTATGAGACATGGAATGTAGAATAAATTTTAGGGACAACTGTCTGTAAGGATACAACTTGATATAAACCATATCTCCCAGCTGAACCTCTCTAAAAGACTTGTGTTTGTCTGTCTGGTTCTTCATGTGCTGCTGAGCTAAGTGTAAATGATGTTTAAGCAACCTGATGGTGTTCTCCCTAGCTTGTAGACTCCGACCCACCTCTTCAACCATTGCTTCATGAAGGATATATGGTAAGCGTGTGGGAGGTTTTTGACCATACAGAATTTCATAGGGGTCATTTATCTGAGGAATGATAGGTGGTATTGTACCACTATTCAGCTAAAGGCAACCATTTTACCCAATCCTTAGGTCTGTCATGGTACATGCACCTCAAGTAAGCTTCAACATATTTGTTAACAACCTCAGTTTTTCCATCTGATTGAAGGTGATAAGAAGTAGAATGTTGTAGACTAACTCCGTGTGCACTGAAAAGAGTCTGCCAAAATTTGCTGAGAAAAATGACATTTCTGTCACTTACAATTATTTGGGGAAGGCCATGTAGTTTGTATATGTTAGCCATAAAAGCTTGGGCAACTGTTATGGCAGTGTAGGGGTGTGTCAAGCTAATGAAGTGAGCATATTATTGAGCATGTCTACCACTGATGTTAGGCTAGAAACTCGTGTTTTAGCCGTAATATTACACTCTAATTATTGTATTTTACGTGTGTTTGAGCTTAAATGATAGTGAATTACACTTAGTACGTGTTTTATGCCTTGCAGAAAGTGATTCCGAGTTTAAAAGTTAATTTGGAGCTAAATCGATCAATTTGGAGCTTTGAAGTCTGAGTAAAAGCCCAATAAATTAAGTCGGGATCGTGTTCAGAGGTCGTGTACCAAGTCCAGATGTCAAAAGAAGATGAAAATGTTTTACTCTAAGAAGTTAACACTACCACGACGCATGGGGCACCACAGGGCGCGACGCGGCAGTGTAAAATGGCTTGCCAAGAAAACTGTCAAGAAATACACAAGCGCGTCGTGGGGTGCAGCGTGTGTGCAAAAATCTCAGAGTAATTTCTACTTCGGCTTGGAAAGGGTATATTCATCCGAGGTTGTTTTTACACGATTAAATATATAAATAAACACGATTTTGAGGGGGAGATGCCACTTTGAAGATGTAATACACACGAGAAACATTCGGGAGCGAATATATATCAGTTTTCTTCATCTTTTCTTAGTATTTTCAATTATCCAACATTTATGAAATTGTTTGCTATTATCATGAGTGGCTAAAACTTATAGTTCTGGGGTTTTGATTTAGCCATGAATATTGTTGTTTAATGTTGACTTAACCTTCATTATAATTCACTAATATATGGTTGTTTCTTCAATTATATGATTAATTGCTTAATTGTCTGGACATCAGTTAGATTCTATTTACTATATATGCTATGCTTGGGAAAGTTGTATTTAGATTAGAGAAGGATTGAAGAGATCACGATCTTAACTCTTG
>ML374835.1:0-21060 GCA_005239525.1 Nicotiana knightiana
ATACGAAGTATCCAAGAAGTAAGTTCACCAGCGGGGGAAACCATAACCTTAGATTTTTATTACGATTGTGTATACCTTAGCATAGTTAATCTTTAGTTTTAATCTTTAGTATTAGTAATTTAAATAACATCAGGTGACAGCTGAGTAGTATTTTAACAGCTTGCTTGATACGTCAATTCCCTGTGGGATCGACTCTGGGCATAANACATCATAGTACCAATTATTGTTGCAGATATGTACCGAGCTTGGAGCCTTTACAGGAAGGGAGCTAAACATTTTGAGGGATGCAATTTATTGCTGCAGTTGTAGTTTATGGAGCATCTCCAAAAGATCAATGGAAGTCAAGATCTTTACAAACAAGATAGATGCTAATCATATGACTTCATTCATGGTCCTAGTGGTTTTATTCAAGTGTCCAAATAACGTTAAAGGATGTGGCAAGTTACTTAGCAAGTTGGCTGACACCTCGATTCAATGGATGTTTTCCTGGTATCCTTCTGAGAAATTGGTAATCTGCGAAAAAATGCTACCTTATTTGGTTCTCATTGACTTCGAGGACTTCAACCTTATGCTCCATTACGGGTTATGAGACAAGCCGGAAGAAAGCAAGTCATATCACAAGTTGATAACATGGACCACCATAGAATTGACTATGATAATGATATTTTGCAAGGAAAATTCTCAACGGAGAAACAAAAGAGATGAAAGTACGGGGAGGGGGGAGGGTGAATTGCTTATTTTTAAAAATAATTATTATAAGTTGACTAGTTTTTCAATTAGTCGACTAGATGTATTAGCGAGATAAGAAGAAGTGCAAAATTTAAAATGCAGAAGTAAAGAGCATGAATTAAAGACATCGGAGTAATTATACTGGTTCGGATTCAATGTGAATCCTAGTCCAGTCCCCTTGGGTTGCAAGAGAGTTCTCTTTCAGTGAATGAGTTTCTTGAGTACAAAGTGAATGGTGTGGTTTACACCAATAGCTCAGTTTCTATTTCACTCGTCTTTTCTTGATACAATTCCTCGCCAATATTTTTCTCTTTTTTTTCTCTAACTTGTTACACAACAGATCTAGTAGAGCTACAATGTTTGTTTGTAGTAGAACAAAGAGAGAGTATTTGGTTTGATCAAAGTATATTTCTCTAAGACTTAAGGTTGCGTATAAGTACTTTGAAAGAGGCCGTTACTGAAGAGATTTTCCAACCCAAGAGATTTAATCCTTGGAAAAAAATTGATTCTTTCCAAGAATAAGGTTAATTGTCGTTGCTCTTCCTTGATGAGTGGACTTTATCAGCTTTCCATCTATAATTCTTGACAAAGCCGGATTTGCTCCTTAATTCTGGGTCCTTCCAGTAATAACTACTGATTGATTATCTTGCCGGATCTTCAATACTTCTTTTCCGCTTCAATCAATCTCAGATGGATTTTCTTGCCGGATCTTTAGTGCTTGTTTTTTCCTTTTGAATGCTTCAATCAATCTTTGATTGATTTCTTCCTTCAGCTTTGATTGTTTCTCTTTGTGCACTTCGATCTTGGTTGATTTCCTTGAGTCTCTACACCAAAAGTAATTATATTATTTTTCATCATTAAAACTAAAACCTAACAATCTCCCCCTTTTTGATTATGACAAAAAATAATATATGCGAACATCAGTTAAGTTCCCTGTATTTTACTCTCCCTCAGTGAATGCAGTTGACTCCCCCTCAACAGGTGCCGTTGGGACTACTTCCTTTAGTTGACTTCTTCTGTAGGATCCATGACTCCCCCTCAAGATGTTCCATTGAGACTACTTCTTTTAGTCGACTTCTCCTGTAGTATCTATAGTCGACTCCCCTTGTAAGGATGTACCTGCACGAACATATATATTCCTTGTCCCCATTTTTGACATCAGCAAAGAGGGGATAAAACAACAATATACCAGATACTAAAGCAGGATTTGTAGCATAAGAGGCATGATATGCATGCAGAGTTATAGAAAAACAAAGGGAAGAAAAAAAAACATCAAACGACTGGTTATCCAGTCCAAAAGAGCACAACAAAAAAATTGTCTAAAACTTCCACACTAACGATGCAAGAAATAATTAAGAGTGTTGCAAATCGCCTCCTTCAGTTGATCAAAGCTAGCATTGGCTGAGTCAAACAATCCATCAAGCCTGTCATGTACCTCCTTGAATACCTTGACTGCATTTTCCCTAACTCTGAGAACTGTAACTCTTATCTTTGAAACATCAGACCCTGTCTCTTTGGAGATTACATGAATGTCCCTAACAGTGGACTGAGTAGCAGCAAGAAGATCTTTGATGGTGTACAGCTGATTGTCAATGGCAATCAGTTTCTCAGCAAGGTCAGGATTACTAGGATTGTGATAGGAAATAGAGGATTTGGTCTTTGGATCAGGTTGAACATGCTTGACCTCACCTTTCTGTTTCTTAACCCAGAAGCCCTTCACACACACATATCCCATACTAGCAAACACCCTAGAATTGTAAGATTTTGAAACAGAGATAAAGGGATATTCATAGATAGAAATATTATGAGCTTCCAGAATGTGAGTGATGGCCATGACATAGGGAAGATTGGTGGGATCATCAGCACTTTCAATCATAAAATTTATTACCCAGGAGGACAACTTGATCTTGAGTTTTTTCACAAGGCAATAGACAAGAAAGGTATCTCTTTGAGAGAAGGTGGAGAAAGAGCCGGTATGAGGGAGCATAGTAGTTGCAACAATGTGGGATAGAACACGAGTTTCAAAGCTAACATCACTTGGACCTAACTGGTTTGGGAGGGATTCAGATGAACACTTAGCAATACAATGTTTTGCTTGATCAAAGGTGATTTTAAAATCATCAGGGCAAGAATTTTTGAAACGTATGGGAAAACCAGAACACTTACACTGGAAAATTGAGTCAAACATGGCACAATCAAGAACAATGCGCTTTCCTAACACTAAGGATTCCAACTAGTCAGACTTACTAGAGCAAAAATTTGCATAAAAAATTATTACTAGGGGTTCATAAACTTTAGGAGGGGGAACGGAAAAGAATTTTGACCAGCTTTGATAAACAAACAGATCTTTTACCTTACAATTTAGGGCTTCCATGTTATCAAGGTCGAATACTCTGCCATGAGCGATTAACTTGTCTTTCAGAGCAATGAAAAAATTCCTGTTTGGAGAATCCCAGAAATTTAGGTCAGACTCTATAGAACTACAGAGGTCTATTTTCGATTTCCTTAGAGTAAAGGATTCAGGAGGTTCTTCCAAAGGTATTTTTCCTAGGGCTTTTTCTCCTAAAGTATGAGAACGATCTGAGAGTTCCGCCTGAGAGGATGCAAAACCTTCTGAATGGTCAGACCCTAGGTCTACTTGTTCTGGAGGCTAGGAATAGGGTTTTGCCCTGGAGCGAGTACTTTTGCTGGTGGAGGCTGTGGGATTTTTAGAGTGTTTAGCCATGGAAGAAACTTGGTTGAAGAGAGTTTCAGAGAGGGTTTCTAGGAGATGGTAATGATGGATATTGAAAGAGGATTTCAGAGATTAAAAGAAGGGGTTTCTGACGGTTGGGTACATGAAAGGAAAGGGTGTCAGTTGAACATGCGTGATGATTGGTTTTCCTTCTTTGAAAGCTGAAACTGATGTGAAAAGAGAGGAAAATAAAGGTTCGGAGGCGCAATTAATTATTAGGAAAAGACAAAGTTTAAACATTAGGCATATAAAATATAAAAATATCACATAGGTACTAATATTAATGATCAATCGAAATAATACCAAGTAATTCTCTTAAAAAGCAAAATCTGTCCTCAAGTAAAGACTTAGTGAAAATATCTTCTAATTCATCAGTAGTTCCAACAAAAGATAATTCTATATTTCCCTTTAAGAACACGATCTCTAATGAAATGATGCTTGATGTCTATATGCTTTTCCCTAGAATGATGTACAGGATATTTTGAGAGACATATAGCACTAGAGTTATCACAAAACATTGGAATGGGTTTAAAGAATAGTTCATAGTCACCCAATTGATGAGACATCCATAGTAATTGTGCACAACATTGTCCAATGGCGATATACTCAACCTCAATTGTGGATAGTGCAACTGATCCTTGCTTTTTACTGTTCCAAGATATCAATGCTTTTCCAAGTAACTGACATGTTCCGCTGGTGCTTTTTTTGTTTTCCTTATCATCTCTTGTAAATCCGTGATCAATAAGAAATGATCTAAGTCTTTCTTACCATGCTCGTGGAGCTTGTTTGAGTCCATACAATGCTTTGTTCAATTTATACACATGGTAGGGAAACTTTGAATCTTCAAATCCAGGGAGTTGTTTTACATATACCTCCTCCTCAATGAAACCACTTAAAAAGGCACTTTTAACATCTATCTGGAAGAGCCTAAATCTTTTAAAGGATGCACATGTAAGAAAAATTCGTATTTATTCTAGTCGAGCTACTGGAGCAAAGGTTTCATCGTTGTCGACTCCTTCCTGTTGTGAGTATCTTTGAGCAACTAATCTGGCTTTGTTTCTCACAACCTTTCCATCCTCATTTAGCTTATTTTTGAAAATCCATTTTGTTCCAATTACAGGAGCATTTTCAGGCTTAGGCAGCAGTTTCCACACTTGATTTTTGTCAAATTGATCTAGCTCTTCCTGCATTGCTTTTAACTAGCTTGAGTCTTTCAGAGATTCCTCTATTTTCTTTGGTTCAATCTGGGAAATCAGTGCTATGTTTGCTTTCTTCTTGAGAGCTCCCCTGGTTTTCATACCTTCGCTTGGGTCTCCTATGATGAACTTTTGAGGATATTCTGGTTCACTTCTCCATTCATTTGGACGAATTGTATGAGTAGTTGACTCCTTCATAGATTCTGACTGACTGTTGCTGATCTCATTAGTTGACTCCATTACACCATCAGGTTTATTAGTCGACTCTTGAGATTTTCTTGTCTCCTGAAATTCTTGAATTTGATCTTTATTACCTGCAATAATTCCTTTCTCGGCCGAAGTGTTATTTTCATCAAAGATAACATGTACTTATTCTTCTACACACAATGTGCATTTGTTATAGACTCTAAAGAATCTACTATTTAATGAATAACCCAGAAAAACGTCACTTCTTGGATCGAATTTTCCAAGATTGTCCTTACCATTATTATGAATGAAACACTTGCTTCAAAACGGATGAAAGTAACTTATATTGGGACATTTACCTTTTCACAATTCATAAGGAGTCTTCTTCAGGATGGGTCTTATGAGGCATCAGTTGAGAATGTGACAAGCTGTATTTACTCCTTCTGCCCATAAGTGATTTGGCAAAGAATATTCTAGTATTATAGTTCTTGCCATATCTTATAAAGTCCTATTTTTTCGTTTAACAACTCCATTATGTTGGGGTGATCTTAGAGCAGAGAAATTGTGGGCGTATCCTTGATCATTGCATAAATCTTCAAATGCCCTGCTTTCAAATTCTCCTCTATGATCACTTTGAATTGTTGTAACAAGATACCCCTTTTCTCTTTCGACCTTTTTATAGAAGATCTCAAATTTTTTCAAAGCTTCATCTTTGTGAGATAGAAAAATCACCTAAGTAAAACTTGAGTAATCATCAACAATAACGAATGCATAACGTTTTTCTCCTATGCTAGAAGTTCTAATAGGTCCAAATAAGTCCATATGAAGCAATTGCAAGGGATCTGAAGTGGATACAATATCTTTATATTTAAAAGAGTTTCTAATTTGTTTACCAATCTGACATGTATCACATACATGATTTCTAGAGATATTGAGTTTAGGTAAACCAATAACTAAATCATGCTTGGAAAGTTTCTCTATCAGATGCATGCTCGCATGACTAACCTGTTTTCTTGAACTTTACTTCATACCCTGAGTCGCATAGTTGAATTATATTAAGAAGATTGTAGTTAAGTCCGTCAACCAGATAAACTTCAGTGATATCACAGTTATTATTGAAAGGAACTGTTTTGGTACCGACTATCTTTCCTTTTGAGTCATCACCAAATTTGACATTTCCTCCGTCTATTTTTGTAATTTCTTTAAACAGGTTTTTGTCACCTGTCATGTGATTAGAACACGCACTATCCAAGTACCATTTTCCTTTGCGACTCCTTCTGTGGTGTTCCTGCAAAACATAATTATCACTTCTTTTTAGGTACCCAAGCTTGCTTGGGTCCTTGTTGGTTAGTATTACTGGACTCGAGATTGTTTTTGTGTTTCCAAATCCATCCTGAGACATTTGACTTATGAAATCGACAAAAAGAATATTTATGTCCACTATTGTTACAGTAGTGACACGTAGGACTCTGTTCTGGCTGGTCCTTCTCCAGTTGACTTGTAAGTCGACTGGTTCGACTTTACTGAACTATGAATGGTGAATTTGCGCATGCCATTGAGTTGCATTTGTAACTCATATTGAAGTACTTCTTTTTCAATTTCGCATACCTCAAGCTTGAGTTTCTAGTCTTTTACTTCTTTGTTCAGTCTCTTTAGTTCATTCATCATCCTTTGAGACTCTTTCAAAGTAAGGTCAAGAATATTGATGCGTGGCTAGAATTCATGGTTTAACAAGTTATATGACTTACATTTTATGTGTGCTAATGATAAAAATACACTTTTTATGTGCATAATGGAGTCTATTTCATGTGTAGGTGAATTGGAGATGGAAGCGAGCTAAATGGATGCAAAAACGTCAAAAATACGCTCAAGAGGCGAAGAGGAGTGCACCGGGCTATAGCCGGGCGTTTGAGCCTTAAGACCAGGCCTAGCCTGGCGTTATCCAGGCGCCAGAGCCCAAACGCCAGGCCTGGCCAGGCGTTATCCAAGCGCCAGAGCCCAAACGCCAGCCCTGGCCAGGCGTTATCCAGGCGTTTGGCCTGTAACGCCTGGCCCCTAATCCGATCAAATCCGAGTTTTGAAGAGTTTTAAGTGTTTTCCGGTTGGAATAGAAGTCTCCTACACGTTTAGGGTGTATCCCAAACATATAAATAGACCCAAAAACATAACTTGAAAGGGAGAAGCCATTGAAGTGAAGAAAAACCTGTGGATTACTACTCAGTGAAGCAAACATTGATTTTTATAGCTTTTATTTAGTATTTTGTAGTTCAATTATGCAAGTTATTTTAGAATTGATTCTTATGAATATGAGTAGCTAATTTTCTTAATCTAGGGTTTTGGTGGAACCCNTCCGAGCCAATTGAGGAGTCAAGGAATGAGGAACAAGATGCCTACATTCTGGAATTTTTCTTGCCAGAAAGACAGGACTACATACCTCATCTAAATGCCAAGAAGTGTAAAATAGTACAATGGTTTCTTGGGCCGTTACTGAAGAGATTTGCCAACCCAAGAGATTTGATCCTTGGAAAGAAATTGATTCTTTCCATCAATAATTCTTGATAGCGCCGGATTTTCTCCTTAATTCTGGGTCCTTCCAGTAATAGCTACTGATTGATTATCTTGCCGTATCTTCAATGATTCTTTTCCGCTTCAATCAATCTCAGATTGATTTTCTTGCCGGATCTTCAGTGCTTCTTTTTCCTTTTGAATGCTTCAATCAATCTTTGATTGATTTCTTCCTTCAGCTTTGATTGTTTCTCTTTGTGTACTTAGATCTTGGTTGATTTTGTTGAGTCCCTACACCAAAAGCAATTATATTATTTTTCATCATTAAACCTAAAACCTAACAAGAGAGATATGGTCAAGGATACAAGTGCACCAGATAGTTACTAGTGTAACGACCCGGCCGGTCGTTTTGAGAGTATTAGCCCGGATCCTGTATTTACTGCTTCCCGTGTATCATTTTATGCTTGTGTGGCTTGCTGGGAGGATTTTTTTTGGTTTTGGTGTCCCTAAAACGAAATCTTGAGTTCTAGGAATTTGACCGAAGTTGGAATTGCATGAAGACGACTCCAGAATGGAGTTTTGTCGGTTCCATTAGCTCTGTTGGATGATTTTTGACTGAGGAGCATGTCTGGATTGTGATTTGGAAGTCCGTAGCTAAATTAGGCTTGAAATGACGAACGTTGGATTTTTGGGAAGTTTGATCGGGAGTGGACTTTTTGATATTAGGACCGGATTTTGATTCCTAAAGTTGGAGTAGGTCCGTAATGTCAATTATGACTTGTGTGCAAAACTTGAGGTCAATCGGACGTGATTTGAAATGTTCGGCATCGATTGTAGAAGTATGAAGTTTTAAAGTTCATTAAGCTTGAATTGGGGTTCAATTCATATTTTTAGCATTGTTTGATGTGATTTGAAAGCTCGAATAAGTTTGTATGATATTTTAGGACTTTTTGGTGGGTTTGGTTGAGGTCCCAAGGGCCTCAGGTTGGTTTCGAATGGTTTCACGGGCAAGAGTATGCAAATGCATAGTTGTGTGAAGTGGTTCTTCGCGAACGCGTGGCCAAGGTCACTGTAACAACCCGATCGGTCGTTCCGAGAGTTTAACCCCATTTTCCCTATTTCTACTTCATTATTGAATGGTTCAACTCTTTTATGTTTCGTTGGTTTGATTGGTGCGGGTTCAGAGTGATTGTGGAGAGAAATGAGACACATAGTCTATTAAGTTGGTGATTTAGTTGGAAAAGTCAACTGGAGGTTGACTTATAGGTAAATGATCTTGGAATTTGGTTTTTATGGTTCAGATAGCTTCGTTAGGTGATTTGGGACTTAGGAGCGTGTTCAGAATATTTTTCGGAGGTCCGTGGTAGAAGTAGGCTTGAATTGGCGAAATTGGATTTTTGACAAATTCCGGTTGGCAGTGGAAAATTAGCTATCAAGGTCGGAATGAAATTTCGGAAGTTGGAATAGGTTCATAGTGTCGTTTGTGTGTGTGTGCAAAATTTCAAGTCATTCGGACGTGGTTTGGGTGGTTTCGACATCGTTAGCGAATTTTCAGAAGTTTAGAAATCGTCAGGGTTGAATTATGGATTAATTTGGTGTTTTGATGTTGTTTCGGGTATTCCGAGGGTTCGAATTAGTTCGGGTGATGTTATATGAGGTTTTGGTATTTTTGGTTGGGGGTCCCGAGGGGCTCGGGATGATTTCAGATGGCCGTCGGAGAGTTTGTAAGTAAGAAAAGGCTGCTGGTGTATTTTGTTCTGGTGTTCCGCAGATGCGGAAAGGTGACCGCAAATGCGGAAAGGTGACCGCAGGTGCGTTTTGGTCATCGCAGGTGCGGAAATGGGTCAGCTGGGGAGGCATCGCAGATGCGGAAGTTTAGCCGCACTTGCAAGCCCGAAGGTGTGGTGGTTTGAGCGCAGATGCGGAATTGGACCTTTAAGTGAGGACTGCAGGTGCGCACCTGGGACCGCAGGTGCGGTGATCGCTGTGCAGAAAGTGATTTTAAGAGGAAATCGAAGGCTATCAATTGGGTAAGTTACTCGGGCTTCATTCTTGTGTTTGTGATGATTTTTCTACTGTTTAATCATGAAATTGTGGGATTTAATGGTATAATTTGAGGGGTTAGGACTTGGAAATTTGAGACTTTGATTTAAGGATTTAAGGGGTCACTTGTCGTCGGATTTTGATGTATTTGGTATGTACGGACTCGTGACAGTGTAAGGATTCTAGTTTTGTGAATTTTTGTCGAGTTTCGAGACGTAGGCCCGGGGGCCGGGTTTGGCCGAATTCAGGATTTGTGATGTAATTTGATAATTTTGATGTGGGCTTCGCTCCCTTGTCATATATTAATGATATAATACTGATTTTGATTAAATTCAGGGTGATTTGTGGCCGAGTCGAGCGACAAGGGCATTGCAGAGGAGAATTTCTGCTTGATTGAGGTAAGTAACGCTTCCAAACTTGGTTCTGAGGGTTCGAAACCCCAAACTACATGTTATGTGATAGGAATTGGGTGACGAACATGCAAGTGACGGGTGTGCAGGCGTGCACCGTGAGACTTGTGACCTGGTTCATTCCATGCCACCGTTTAGTGGTTCTTCTTGATTATAATTATGCTTTTATCAATGTGGTAAATGTAAATATGCTAGAAATCATGCTAAATTTTATGCTAAGGCTTCACGCTTGCAAACATGCTAGAAACCATGATAGATATTATTTTAAGGCTTTGTGCCGACACGGTTGAGACCCGAGTGGTCATTTATTTTTGTCATTTCATGTATTTTATTGATATTATATACTCAGTCCTGTCATAGCATATCATATTATGTCTCAGTCTCGGTAATTGTTGATTTTCATATTATATAATTGATCCGGGCTAGTTCATGCATTGTGAGCCCATGTAGCGAGACTGGAGGGTGATGACTAAGTGAGGCGGAGAGCCTGATATTTGAGTGACATATATGGGATCGGGCTGTACGCCGCAACATGTTATATTGATTATGCCTGGATCTGGCTTATGATAGCGCTTGGGCTGTAGGAGCCCCTCCGGAGTATGTAACACACCCTAGTGAGCGCAGTGATATTTGAGGGATGGATCTTCCCTGGACATGGATCTTGTCGGAAGTGATATTGAGGGATGGATCTTCCCTGGACATGGATCTTGTCCGAAGTGTTTATGTTCGGAGATGGATTTTCTCCATGAGGCTGGATTGGCCTGTTTTTCCCCGGTACTGAGCGATTGATGTCAGTGATGTGTATACGTATTCTGGGATAGATCTTCCCTGGGCCATCGATCCATATACAGTACCAAGTGGTTGTGAGATATATCATTATCTGGAGATGGATTTTCTATATAGGGCTGGATCGGCCTTCCTCAGTACTGAGTGACGTCTGTCTGATGGTTATACATTCTGGGATGGGAGCACATTGTGCATTTCATACTGCTGATGCATTGGCATGTAGAATACATTGAGTTATATATGTTAAACTGTTCAGAACCGTACTTGTCTTATCACCTTGAGCTGTCTAATTGACTAAAAGCATGCGTAAATTTCTGTACATTGGTTATGTTGTAAATTTGGAGGTTTAGTCTGTCACTACCTCTCAGCCTACAGTTTGGGCTTGTTACTTACTGAGTTGGTGTACTCACGTTACCCCGTGCACATTGTGTGCAGATCTAGGTATCCCTGGCCATGGTAGTGCCAGTTGATCATTTTGACTGTAGATCATTTTCAGAGAGGACGAGGTAGCTGTTTGGCGATCGCAGATCCGCCTGAGCCATTCAGCAGGAGTTGGGTACCAGGGTGGAGCTGAGCACATCCTTTCACCCCCAGACGGATGGGCAGTCCGAGTGCACGATTCAAATTCTTGAGGATATGCTCCGCGCCTGTGTGATGGAGTTCGGAGGGTCATGGGACCAGTTCTTTCCACTCGCAGAGTTTGCCTACAACAACAGTTACCAGTCCAGTATTCAGATGGCACCGTATGAGGCTTTGTACGGTAGGCGGTGCCGGTCCTCATTGGGTTGGTTTGAGCCGAGCGAGGCGCGATTGTTGGGTACAGATTTGGTCCAAGATGCCCTGGACAAGGTGAAGGTGATTCAGGAGAGACTTCGCACAGCCCAGTCCAGGCAGAAGAGTTATGTGGACCGGAAGGTTCGCGATTTGGCATTTATGACTGGTGATCAAGTGTTGCTTCGGGTATCGCCTATGAAGGGCGTCATGAGGTTCGAGAAGAAGGGTAAGCTGAGTCTGAGGTTCATTGGCCCATTTGAGATGTTGTGGCGCGTTGGGGAGGTTTCTTATGAGCTTGCCTTACCTCCCAGCCTAGCAGGAGTTCATCCGGTATTACACGTGTCTATTCTCCGAAAGTATCACGATGATCCGGCTCATGTATTGGATTTCAGCTCAGTCCAGTTGGACAAGGATCTATCTTATATTGAGGAGCCAGTAGCCATTTTGGATAGGCAGGTCAGAAAGCTCAGATCCAAGAGAATTGCATCAGTAAAAGTCCAGTGGAGGGGCCAGTCGGTCGAGGAGCCGACTTGGGAGACCGAGCAGGATATGCACAGCCAGTACCCTCATCTTTTCACAGCTTCAGGTATGTCTTTATACTTGTTCGAGGACGAACGATTGTTCTAAGAGGGGAAGGATGTAACGACCCGGCCCGGTCGTTTTGAGAGTTAGAGCCCTGATCCCCTCATATATGTTTTCCCCACATTTGTTTCTGATATTGGGACTTGCCGGAGTGATTAGTTATGAAATTCGGAGAGCTTTGGGACACTTAGTCCCTAATTATGAGTTTAGACCTTAGAAATCAGATCGTAGTCGCAATTGTGTGAAGACGGATCCGGAATGGAATTTTTTCAACTCTGTTAACTCCGTGTGTGATGTTAGGAGCGCGTCCAGAATGTGTTTTCATGGTCTGTAGTAGATTTAGGCTTGAATTGGCGAAAGTTGGATTTTTGGTGATTTTGGCCGATAGGTGAAATGTTGATATCGGACTCGGAATGGAATTTTGTGAGTGGCTGTAGGTTCGTGGTGTCATTTGTGACCTGTGTGTCAGATTTGAGGCCACTCGGACTAGTTTTGACGTGTTCGGCATCGTTTGTAGATTTGGAAAGAATGCTAAGTCCTTAGGCTTGAATCCGTGTGTAATCCTTGTTTTTGGTGTTATGTAATGTGATTTGAAGGATCGACTAAGTTCGAACGAGGTTATGGGACTGGTTGGTGGTTTTGGTTGAGGTCCCGGGGGCCTCGGGTGTGTTTCAGATGCTCAACGGGAAGACTTTTGGACTTAGGCTATTGCTGGTGTTGCTGAACCTGTCATCTACGCACATGCGTAGGTGGGACCACAGGTGCGGTTCCGCAGAAGCGAGGGGAGGAGTCGCAGGTGCGGTTTTAGGCTTAGGGGTCAGTGGTCGCAGGTGCGTCTCATGGACCGCAGAAGCGGAGCCGCATCTGCGAAGAAAGTCCCCCAGATGCGGAGCTTGAGGAGTTTAGTGATTTTTGCAGATGCGGAGCCCAGGCCGTAGAAGCGGGACCACAGGTGCGGTCCTGGAAGCGCAGGTGCGAGCAACGCTGGGTAGAAATAAGAAAAATTGAGGGTTTGATTTCATAACTTCTAAAATCGATTTGGGGATCAGGAGTAGGCGATTTTGGGTGGATTTTGAAGAGGATATCTGTAGGTAACGATTCCTAATCCTATTTCCTTTCTATTTCATTAATCTATAGTAAGTTCTTCAAACTAATTAAGGAAATTTGTGGGAAAAGGTTTGAAAATGGGAGAAAGGTCCCCCAATTGAGAATCCGAGTTTTGAATGAGATTTTGACGTCGGATTTTGATGATTTTTGGTTGAGTGTACTCGTGAGTGAATGGGTGTTCGGAATTAGTGACTTTCACCCGATTCTGAGTCGTGGGCCCGGGAGACTACTTGGGCAATTTTCCTAATTTCGCACTTTAGCTTCAAATTGATTTGTTAAACTAGTTGCTTGTAGTGATATTTACATTTTGTAACTTATTTGAATAGATTTGGGCACGTCGGAGTTTGGTACTCGTGGTAAGAACGTGATTTCGAGTTGATTTGAGCAGTCGAGGTAAGTGGCTTGCCTAACCTTGTGTTGGGGATCCCCCCCAGGATATTTGATACTAATTGTTGTGTGGGTACCGTGTACGTGAGGTGACGGGTACGTACACGGGCTGTTATTGCAAATATCTCATTTTTCCCTTCCTAAAACATAAATTATTTTCTCTTCTATGAACTTGATCTAATATGATATATTGTTTAGCTTAGATTAGGAAAGCATGCTTACGTGTTTAAATGCCTACTTGATCTTCTGTGCACCATGCCTAGTTAAGCCCTTATTTTCCTTATCTGTGATTAGTATAAATCGTGTAAATTCGATGTTATACTTGTCATTCATCATGCATAGCATATTTAAATTTGGACTACAGATGTATTCTAGGAGATCCCCATGCACTGCATATTTATTTTGGGACTACGGGCGTATTCCGAGAGATCCCCCTGTACTGCATATTTAGTTTGGGACTATAGACGTATTCCGGGAGATCCCCATGTACTACATATTTATTTTGGGACTACTGACATATTCTGGGAGATCCCCCTGCACTGCATAATCATTTGGAACTCCTGGACAGCATCCCGGGAGATTCCACTTTGTGATATATTGTGTTGAGCCGAGGACTCTCTTTACTGTAAAACTTATATTATTTTCTTAAACTGCTTACTGTAGACATTACCTATCTTTTGTGCTGTTTTAAATTGACTTATCTAGAAATACAGTAGAGCCTTAACCTGACCTCGTCACTACTTGACCGGGGTTAGGCTTGGCACTTACTGGGTACCAAATGTGGTGTACTCATGCCCCTTTCCTGCACATGTTTTCGTGTGCAGATCCAGGTACGAGCTATCAGCCTCTTGGTTAGTCGTTGCTGCTGATTCTAGGAGACTGCAAGGTCTTCTGTCGCGTCCGCAGAATCCTCCGAGTCCCCTTCCATTCTATCTTATAGACATTTTTCTTTTGTACTTTCCAGTTTTTGTTAGAGCTACAATAATGTTAGAAGCTTGTGATTGTCTGTGACATTCCGGGTCTTGGGGAGTTATATTTTGTATGAGCCGGGCGACCAGTATGTTATTTATATCATTGCCCTTATTCCCTTTATTTCTTGTGTTTCATTTCAATTTTCCCCCTTTATAGTAGGCTTACCTAGTCGTAGAGACTAGGTGCCGTCACCTTCGGAGGGTAAATCGGGTCGTGACAGTTAGAAATCATGTTTAGGCAATGTGTAGATACTGTTGGAGCCCATGGTGGCTGCGTACATGTTGAATTACCCATTATTTTCTGTTTGCACTCAGTTTTAGATTCTTTTTGTATATCATACCTCAGTCTCAATTATCCTTTGTTAATACATCTTTAACATTTTTACGAATAGAGTATTTTATGAAAATTGTGCATTTTCTCGTTTCGTTCGTCCGTATAGATCATGACAAAAATAAAGAAGGGATAGCCTTAACATACCTGGAGTACGGAAAAATCTGTGTGATATCTTTGAGAAGGTTTATACCATATTCCCTTAAAATTTCAAAATCTCTGTTTGATTTATTAAAGACCCGCACCCTTCTATGTAAATTTCAGATTGCTTTCCATCGTTGGCTTTTGGTTTCGTTTCGTTAGCTTCAGATTATTTTCTGGAAGAGCTTTTTCTAATATCTCAAATTCAGGAACTCCATCTGTTAGCTTGTTGAAGACTTCATATAAAATATTTGTTGAATCTCTTATTCCATCTCTCTTTAATGAATTAGAAAGATGGAATATTTATCTTATTGAGTGCGCCTCACATGAATGACTCATCCTTGCCTAATTAGGCCACCTTACCACATAATTCAAGAGTCATTATATGAGTATAGTGGGATGCCACGTTGGGCTTCAAGAATTCTATCCAAATGTCTTAATTAATTCCTTAATTAATTTGTTAATTCCCCATTAACCAATAATTATCCAATTATCTACATAATTAAGAATTATCTCAAATACTACTCACTTTTAACATACTTTGTACACCTTACTATCATGGTCATGTGGTACCTTGTATGGTACTAGTCCATAAATATCGGGTACTAACGTTCGGCCCGTATTTTACCCCAACATGCCAAACTTGGACGAAAATTTATTTTCTTTGACTTGCTTCCCCTCTCACCTTCACGAATTTACTCATCACTTGTTTGAAATAGCATAATCTTTATAATCTCCAAATAATATTTTCCTTGGACTGATGTCAATTACCTTACGACAAATTCAACGTACAATACTACAGGGTGTAACATCGTGTGTAATTTAATACTGCGAAGCGTAACCTCATCGTAATGTAATACCGCAAGGCGTTACATCATCTTAATATAATACTACAGGGCGTAGCATCATCGTAATATTACGGGGCGTAACATCATTCTCCCCTTTGGAACATTCGTCCTCGAATGTTGACTGATGCTATTATCATTTTCATAACTTACAGCTGTTGTGAATACCTTAATACTCTCCTTGCTATTTAGGCAGTTGTTCTGTGAATAAATCCAAAGGCCAGGGTATTCCCCCCTTTAGGCCTCTTTCCCACGCCATGACTTGGAATTGAATTCCTTCCAATCTCGTAATTGTTGCTACCTTCAATCATGCAGCTTCTATAATACTGACCTTGTAAGTGTGCCTATGCGACTCTCCTCTCCTTTTTCCTCCAGCTTTTAGCCAATCCTGAAGTTCTTCGCTTTGTATTTTGTCGAACTTACGAATATTGCTATATCTTATTTCATAGACCTGGTTATCCATTCGTATGACTTTACTACATCTACGTAGGTCATACTATACCATAATTCTTACTTCAATTTATCGTTACTGAGATCTGCAACCAACTCCAGGTTACTCTCGTTGCTTATCCTTAAGACTGATGGTCTAATCTCATCTCATACTGTTGAACTTTTATTCATCTATTGTTGATTCACCCTAATGTTGATTCATCATCTACCAATGATAACTTGATCTTTTATGTAACACCGCCGTTAGGGCTCGCGTCTCATCGGGGACATCTGGGGTGATTAGATTGGTCCACCGAGGGTGATATCGTGCTTTCATAACCGTATCTCACAGCATCCCAATGTGATTCACCTTGTGTGGGTATTTTAATCATGTCCAATTCATGAGGTCCCTTTCTTTTCTTCCTCATATCATTACTCAATCGAAAGCCCAAATGTCATCCACCCTCATTCTATTAACAGGGCAGCATTCCATCACTTCTAAATGTTATTAGTCTTAGACTCCTTTGAGTTCATTCAGGGTATAGTCAGCTTTGTATAACTTAGGGAAACCATATGCTCTTCTTGTTTTCATGGGTTGAATCCTGAGGACTTATCCATTTTGTTATAGCTTGCGACCTACACATCTCTATTTATATTACTTGCAACCTTTCAACTTGCTTGCATCATAGATTTCCTTATGTCATTTTGGGAACGTCAAGTGAGATATCGCATCGTCTCTAACTCTTATTTTACTATCTAATTAGACCTTCGGTACATAGAAACCATAGGCTGGAAGGTATGCCACTGACGATGTTGCTGTCATTCTTGGATACTAAATCCCCGCGCTTCTAGCCTCTTATCCACAGTATGGACTATTCATAGCCTTCTGCATTTGAGTATCTTGTATGTTATTCACCTTTTCCTTACTTACCTTAAAGTATTGCCTCGCATTATTATATCTCTTTCATAACCTTCCTTCCACATAGGTATGATTCACTGCCATAACTTGAAGCTCTTATTATAACACTGTGTATACACAACCCGGTGGGAGCTTCATACTGACTTCTTATGAGGCTTGTACTTTGTCGATTGGTTTTATCGTAGGGCTGTTATAGAATTTGGTTGTTATGCTATATCTCTTGAACCTATATTATTACGAGTGATTCTTCTATGTTCTCAATCATGATTCCTATAACCTGTGGGTCCAATAATCGGATTTCTGATTTACTTCATTGATGTAACTCTTCAGTTTCCTCCTTCTCCTGATCGACCTTTATGTCGGCTTAAGTTATCTCCCGATATGTGGTCATGGTATTAGTTATTTTGTTTAGCCTTTCATGGGCGCTCAGGAATATGCATGATACAATCATTTAACAATTTAATCGTTCATTTATGACCTGGGCTCAATTCTTTCTTTTAACGTAAACCAGAATCTTCTACGGTCGTATATACTGCATGTATAAAACTCTGAACCCTTAAGTGCGTTCATAACGTAACCAACTCTAGATCATTGATCGAATAATTTCTTTCGTTCCATCTTAGCTTTCTTTCAACGTAAGCTATTACTTTTCCTTGTCTTTCTACACCCTTGTTGCATCCGTACTTAGCTTATCTTAGTGCCCACACATGCCAGAGTTTTCGTGCAACTCATATGATCTCGAATATTACTTTTAATTTTACTTCTCATTCATTAGCCACGGTAGGTGACACTTTCCTTTGGAGTGCTCATAATGTTGTTGTGAGACTGTTGTTACACGACCATTTCCTCTTTAGGTTGTTGTGCTTAGATTGAAGCCTTCTTCCTTATTTCCTCAGCTAGTCTTTCATTGTAGTACTTAGGGAGAACCCTTGACTCTCGTAAGTTGTGGTCTTATTACAGACCTTTTGATGTCCTTCCCTGCCTATAATAATCCATAGTTGCTTACCTCCGTGCCCTTGTGCTTGTAGGGTTGCTTCTGAACTAATATTTTGACTGCCTTCCCAGTGGAACTTTCTTTTATCCCCATAATACTCATACAATACCTTTAACTACCCCGACTCCTATTTGAATATATCTCAAGTATTATAATGATATTACTGCGAGGCTGAATTCTCCATGTTGGGGTTTACTACATTTATCATGCATGATCTGTTGATCTGTCTGTAACTTTTTGTCTAGTCATGACTAGGCTCTTCCTGAATCAACTACTAACTACTCTTCGGCCCATTCTCATATCCATTTTCCACGTAATCTTTCTTGAGTTATTTCCTTGTCTTAACTTACCTCACGTACTGGCTCCTTATCTATCAATAACATCTCGGGCAGGAACCCTTACTTCCCCTTTTGACGTTGTGCTTACATAATGTTCTGGAATCATGGCATATCTATAACATTTGAGTAAGTGCAATCTCATCCCTTTCTCATTCTTATCGCATCCTTCCTTTATCGTTCCATAGTTACTAGATCCACTTAATTTCTAACTTACTGCCACATCATTCCATATTCCTCCCTTTTTAGGGAGAACTAAGAGTTGGAGATATGATGACCTATTTATAGATTTTTTTCCTCTTCATCTTTGGCGTCATTTCACATCATCAATGACCCTTACTCGCCTTACGATAATCCTTATGTACCAAGGATAACAAAATTCCTCACTCACGATGGTGACACTTAGTGTAACTGGCACATACATCCTCTTGAGCTTAACTTTGTTTATATTACTTGCTTTAGGGAAGCGTTTCCCTGAATGACCATTCTCTAAATTTCTCATGAATCTTCTTCTGTTGTCCAACCTATTATCATCGGAACCAAAATTTGAAATTCTCTTGATGCCGACTATTATCAATCACTCAGTCCCTAATTCATGTTTAATTTATCTTGTTCACCAATCCATACTGGTTTCTATTTCTCTGGGGTCTAACTTTTTCCTTCTGTTGATCACGTTAGAGTCGCGAACTTATTTCTCGAAATAAGGATATGACATTATGGCCTATACTCTTTTGCTATTTCAAGGCATGTCACCTCTCGTCGTTTCCTTCATTTGACTGTAGACTTTGTAATACTGTCATCTTTTCGATCTACCGTTGTCATCCATGTATCATATCTTACTCATAATGCTTCATCAACTCTTTTCTTATTTCCCGCTAACATTTATGTCTATCACTTTATTCTGAAAACTTCAACAAGATATTCCTTTGCTTTTTTGCTCCCATTTGCTCCATCTATTGGTTCTTCGAATTTCCAAACATTCTTTCTCTACTAGGGACGGAAGCCACGCTAAGATAATATTTACCTTTCCAGGATTCCTGTGCATATCTTTGTACTACTCATATCTAGCTGTACTATTTTGGAGTGCAACATCTACATATATTACGAGGAGATGTATTAGCACATTTGCAATATCCTTCGGAAATGTCAACTGACGCATAAAATCTATCCATCATTTTTACTCTAACCCCAGCCGGATCCTAATATCCTGTCCTTTTCTTAAACTACACATGTTAGCCCCCAATAGGGTATAACTGAGATGGGTGTGGCCAATTCTACATACATTTGTTACTGTTGAAGGTAAGTCACAATGCTTATGCTTTTCTGCCGGAGTTGAAAATACCGATAGTCTTCATTAACTGGGTACCTCGTACCCTTATCATCTTTCTCCTTTTACTTGTTGAAGATTGTATCTATCTTCTGAATCTCTTATTGCATTTCAACATAGAGGTGGATAGATATTCTTGCCTTAAGGCTCCTTATCAGGAAGCTTACACGTAAGGTACACACATGTTCTACTGAAGACCTCAAATTTATCCTTCATAGAAATGATGCAAACTTGAGTTCCTCCAATTCAAAACTTCCACAGCTATATCTCTTATCAATCACCTTTCTGAATGTAGGCATCGTCTTATTACGAATAAAATAGAAGTTCGGAATTTGACTTCTTATAAGTGATCTCTACCACACGATCTAGAGTAAGAACAAAGAGTGACATTCCAAAATGCCTTGTAACCTCCTGCTTATAAGTGTGGTGCACGACACACCCATAAACAAGACTCTACTAGACACGGCTTGTAGACTCCCTAGGACAGAACTGCTCCGATACCACTTTTGTCACGACCCAAACCGATGAGTCGCGATGGGCACCCGATACCTTACTCAACCGAGTACCAACATAACGTATCATACTATTGTAGATAATTGAGCTGGTAGGCTGTCATGAGATAAGTAGAATACAACGTGAGATACCAACTTATACATAAGACATACGGGCCTATAAGACCAAATATCCACTCGTATATTGAACATAGGACGACAAGGCCATACAATCTTTTACGTACATGACATCTGTCTACAAGCCTCTAAGAATACATAATTTTCATAAAGGTCGGGACAGAGTCCCGCCATACCAAACAATACACATCTAAACTATACGAACCAAACAAGCAACTCCCAAGCAAATGGAGTGCACCAACATATTCCGCTGAGCTGATGGCCTACTTGGAAGGATCTCGACCTGTCTATCGGGACCTGGGGGCATGAAACGCAGCATCCCCGAGCAAAAGGGACGTCAGTACAAATAATGTATCGAGTATGTAAGGCACATAAATAAGTACATAACAAACATGGAAGGAAATATAGAGTAAATGACTTAACCTGTAACTCTGGATAACTCCGGAAATCATGAAATAATTATAGTGTTATGCATATGAGTATGAATGTCATGCCATGCATAGGTACATGTTTCATAACATCATCAGGCCTCTAACGGAATCCCATCATATTATCTTGGCCACTATGGGCAAAATCATCAACGTATACTAGTTGATCAGGTAGTGGTGCGTATATAACGCCATAACCTTTCTCATATCCCATATATATATATATATATATATATATATATATATATATATATATATATATATATATATAT